>ML784563.1:468004-482123 GCA_009831015.1 Picea engelmannii | reverse complement strand
GGGTAATGCTACCGAAGAAACCTTTTCTTTTCCTTTACTACTCTCATACCATTTATGTGACATTCCCAACATTAAACAATAGGTCAGGCCATGCCATCGAGTAACGTTGTGGAAATAACCACATATAAAACTTAACCAAAAGATAGAGATAACATCTAGTATTCACACATATAAATATATATCTATCTAATGCAATTATACAGACGACAATACCATACTCATACACCTATTCATGTGGAAGCAACATTATCACCTACATGCAACATATATACACATGAATTACTCATTAATTATAATGCAAACACAAATACACAACATACATCAAACAAAGAATTGGTACTTATATTTTAATAGGTGACCACCAACTATGTGCAAACCTTCCACGAACCTCCCAACCTTATACCACACTTCTCATCACGCTCAGGAGTGGGTCACCCCCGAGCCGGGACTAAACTCCACCTGGAAAGGGAATTATAGGCTTGGAAAGGAAAATAAGGAAGTTGCACAGAACAAAAGGAAGGATATTTTATCCCAGTAGCCACTTACACCCACAACCCACAACCCCTCATTACCCACACACCTTCTCCACCCCAGGATGGCACACCTTCACTAATATAAGTCCATTAACTACTACACCTCCCTTACCTTGGGCTTCAGCAACAGGTTGGACCGAAAGTCTCGGAGTATTGTAGCTACTACGGGACTCCCTCCAGGAGAACTCACTTCCCAGCAAACTCTCTCACCTGGGAGAGTTTCTCACAAACCTAACAACATGCTTCTTTAATTCAACTCTAAATAAATACAACAACAACATTCATCTAACACACGGGTGACAACAAAAACAAAAAATAGGTATGGACACCGAAAGTGGCAACAACCAAACACTAAGAAACAACATGGCTCAGGTGAATACAAATGCGTCGGGCTTCATAGGAAAAACACACAGGATGACGTCTAGTAACTGTAGGTTACAACCACATGTGCATCAATGGGGAGTGTGGCTTTCTTATAAGGTGTCTAACCTCACAAGAGTACATACGCAATGGTGAAGGATCTGTGATAGTCGTGAGAATCATGATACTCATGAGCATAATGAGAGAACCACGAATGCGCTTGACTTTCCCACCTAAAACTGCATGCGCTCAGGTTGACACATGTCTCCCTGAATCCGCATGAGTTCCACTTAACACTCATCCTCCCTTTCCCCATAGGAACTTAGGACAGTATGGTTATATCAAACCTTAGCTTCTAGGAAATAATAATATAATATTATTCCTTTAAAGGTAAGACCTCTAGCTTAGCCCCTATTCCTAGACACTTATCCCCTTCCTCGCCTAGTGGAGCTTAGTCCCCCATAACTCTTTATTCATGGAGGGTCTACACGCAGTAGTGTAATTTTATTAATGATATGTGTGTATTTACATATAAAAAAATCAGGTTCATTGGCCTTAGCATCTGGCTCACTAGCCTAATAAACATGCAAGTCTCTCAACTTATAACCACTTGGATCACCAACCTATAAGCATAATTACAATTCAGCAGGGGCTCGTCCTTGGGGTGTTACAATCCCCTCCCCTTATTTTTGCATTGTCCTCAGTGTAACTCTTTACACAACAAAAACAAGATTTCCAAAGTCTTCAAAAAGATGTGGGTACTCTGCCTGCATAGCATCTTCATGCTCCCATGTTGCGTCCTCGGGACCGTACCAGGTCCACTGAACCTTTACAAGATTTACGACTCAATTCTGGAGTTGCTTGCTCTTCCAGTCTAGTATGCACACAAGCTGCACTTGCAAAGCACCTTCTTGTTCCACCTGGATCACATTCCAATCAATCACATGATTAGCATCAGGTATATACTTCTTGAGAAATGATACATGAAATACATTATGAACAGTCATGGATGCAGGCAATGCAAGAATATAAGCTACTGGTTCAATCTTTTCTAGGATTTCAAATGGTCCACAAAAACTAGCTTCCAAATTGGAATTGATTCCCAGCTCCAGGGAACTTCTATTGGCTTTCACCTTCAAGAAAACATGGTCACCCACTTTAAACTCTATGTGGTTTCTGCCTTTGTCTACATAACGTTTCTGTCTTTCTTGGGCAACCTTCAAATTCTATTTAATCTTCAGCATTTTCTCTTCCATTTCCTTGAGCAACTTCGGCCCAACCACTGTCGTATCAGCTAGATTGTCCCAACTTATTGGGGTGTTGCACTTTCTGCCATAAAGTGCTTCAAACGGGCTAATATTCAGTGATGCTTGATACCCATTGTTGTAGGAAAATTATACCAAGTGTAGATAATCTTCCCATTTAGATGGTTTTCCATCACATCATCCTTAGCATGTCTTCTATCACTTGGTTTACTCTTTTTGTTTGTCCATCTGAATCAGGGTGATAGGTTGTGTTGAAGTTTAGGTTTGTTCTGAACCCCTCGAATAGTCATCTCCATAACTTTGAGGTAAACTTTCGGTCTCTATCAGACACAATTGTATTGGGAATACCGTGCAGTCGTGTTACCTCCCTCATATAGATATCACTAACGTTATTTGCCTTGTGAGTGGTCTTCAATAGAATAAAATGGGCACCTTTAGTAAGCTTGTCCACTGCTACCATGATTGCGTCATGTTGCTTGCTTGTTCTGGGCAATCCTGTGATGAAATCCATTGTCACCACTTCCCACTTCCACTCAGGTATGGTTAACGGATGTAGCAAACTAGTTGGGTGTCTATACTCAGCCTTTACCTTTTGGCATTCCAAGCATTTGGAAATAAATTCAACAACTTCCTTCTTCATGCCTAGCCAATAATATTGGCTTTTGACTGCTGAAATTGTTTTATGATATCCTGGGTGTCCTACATAAGGTACATTGTGCATTTCTTTTAAAATCACACTCTTCAATTCAGAATAGTTGGTTACATAAACTATGTTTCTATACAAGAGAATTCCATCAATTCCCAATTCAAAATCTTCATTCTTCTGCTGCATTTTACTTTGCTACAATTTTGTTACCAGTTCTATGTACCGCAAATCAACTTTTGCAGCCTCATATATTCTGCCTTGAAGATCTGTCTAATACATGATGATGGATGTAGCATGCAGTTCATGCACTCTCATGTTGAGTGCATCAACCACTTTTCTCTCCTCTCCTTTGATGTGCTTGATATCAAAGTCATATTCACAGAGGAATTCCAACCATCTACTCTTCCTGGCATTCAATGTAGGCTGATAAAACAAATACTTCATACCATGATGGTCTGTCCTAAGCTCAAACCTCTTTATGATGAGGTAATGTTTCCATTTCTTTAGAGCATGTACAATGGCTGCCAACTCCAAATTGTGAGTGGCATAGAGCCTTTCATGCTCCTTCAATTTTATGGACTCAAAACATATCGAAAACCCATTCTATATGAGGACTCCTCCTAGTCCTTCTTTACATTCGTATGTGCAAACCAAAAAATCTTCATTCTGATCTGCAATCTTCAGAATTGGAGCACTGGTTAACCGCTGCTTCAATTTTTGGAAGCTTCTTTCACATTCTTTTGTCCATTGAAATTTCTTCCCCTTCCTTTGTAAAGAAGTGATGGGGTGAGCTATTCTCAAAAACCATGCAATGAACCTTCTATAGTAGCCAACTAGACCCATGAAGGATCCGACTTCTATTACATTTTTAGGTGTTTTCCACCCTTTAATGGCCTCAATGTTTTCAGGGTCCACGGCTATCCCTTCTTCCGATATGATATGCCCCAAATAGTTAATTATGTTTTGATAAAATCAGCACTTGCTCAATTTGGCATACAACTGATGCTCTCTTAGCACTTGCAACACCATCCTCAAATGATGCTCATACTCTTCTTATGAATTGGAATATACAAGGATGTCATCCAGAAAGACAATGACAAACTTGTCCAAATATTCCCGGAAAATTCCATTCATTAAGCACATAAAAAAAACGGGTGCATTTGATAACCCAAATGGCAGTACTGTGAACTCATAATGACCATACCTTGTTCTGAAGGTGGTCATTTTGATGTCTTCCTCTTTAATCATTACCTGATGGTAACCTGACCTGAGATCTATCTTTGAATATATCTTTGCATCCTTCAATTGATCAAAGAGATCATCAATCCTTGGTAAGGGATACTTGTTCTTTATAGTCACTTTGTTCAACTGTCTGAAATCAATGCACAACCTCATTGTTCCATATTTCTTCTTTACGAACAAGACTGGGTCACCCCAAGAGGATACACTTGGGCATATATACCCCTTCTTCAAAATCTCTTCAAGATGCATATGCAGTTCCTTCATCTCTGATGTGCTCATTCTGTATTGAGTCTTTGACAATGGGGTTGCTCCATGCGTCAAATTTATAGAGAAATCAATATCTCTCTTTGGAGCTAGTCTTGGTACCTCCTTGAACACATATTCAAAATCTTCCAGGACTGCATGGTCGTCCAAAATTGGCACCTTGTCCTTAGATGCTTCCTCCATATGAGATACAAATATTTGACATCCTTTCCTATAGCATTTCTTCAGCTGCATTGCTGAAATTTTTCTAATAGCAACTACCCTGGGAATTCCTTGGACTGCTCTCTGATTTCCTTCCTCATCCAAGAAAGTGAATGCCTTTTTATGGAAGTCTAAAATGGCATGGTGTTGGTCCAACTAGTCCATACCAATTAGGAAATCATATGATCCTAAAGGAAAGATATTCAGATATGCCTTGGTACTTAGTCCATTCATTCCCATTGGACATGATTTAACTGACTCAACAACTTTCCTCTTGGCTCCTGTATCCAGCTGTACCAGCCAATATTTCTCATGCTTGATTCTCATCAAGCATAATCTTTCCACAACTTTAGGATCTATGTAACTATGACTAGCTCCTAAGTCTATTAAAATAGTAAAGGCATGGTTATTGATCATACCTTCAACTTCAATCATGTTTGATTGGAACTCAGCTTGCTTGTTGTCCAGGGATGCATAGATTCTTGGTACTCTCCTGCCCATGTCCTCTATTGTTTTAGCTTGTTGAACATTGTGAACAACTCTCATCTTGTCCTTTCTATGAGGAAAATATATATACCTATGATCTCCTTGACAACCCCAACATTCCATAGCTGTCTGCTTTGGCCTTTTCCCACCTACTTCAGCCATCCTAGGCTCTCTCAAAACTAGTTGTCATTGAGGATTGTTCCTGAAAAATTGTGGTTTGTTTCCGTTCTGCCTTTGTTCCCTCTTAAACTTCTTCTTGTCTTCCCAAGATTTTTGGAATGTAGGCTTCTCTTTTTATTGATCATATAAGAATTTTTCTCTCCTTATGGTTTCTTCCATAGTTTTAGTATCATCATATGGGATCTTGTCACTGATGGAATATGACAGCCCACTCAGATACTTTGAATCTTAACTGTCTCATCCTTTATGAAGGGAACATACTTCAACAACTCCAAGAATCTTCTTTCATACTCATTAGTGAGCAGACTTTCCATCTTGATTTCAAAGAACTCTTTCATTTTCTTGTCATAATACCTCTTAGTTAGGTACTTCCTTTCAAAATGTCTCTTGAATTCCCTCCATGTAAAATTATTCTCTATGACATGTTGTACTTGCACAAGTTGATCCCACCATACATATGCCTTCCCTTTGAGTTGATATATGGCAATTCTTCCTTCTGCATGAGAAGAATAATTATGCAATTGAAAATACTTTCTCATGCCCAACAGTGATGTCTTTGCCTCTTAATCCTTCTTGTGCTCCCCATCAAACATAGGAGGTTTGATTTTGTTCATTTCCCCTCATAGCTCATCTTCTCTAGACCTCTCATGCTTCCTAACAGGGGATGGACTTGAGCTACTGTGTGCTCTCTTATTGGAATGCCTCGGGGAGTGTTGGTGTTGTTGGCTAATACTTCTTGTTCTTCTAGGAATTCCTGATTTTCTTGAGCCACTCTCCTTATCCAATTTATTTTATATTCTTTCTAGGCTCTGCATCAACGTCATGTTGAATTCTCCCTATTGCTCTGTGGCTTTCATGATATTTTTGTTATTTTCTCGGTGAGTTTGTACATCTTTATGCAAATTTTTAATGATTTTCTTCATGTTCTCTTCTTTATCTATATCTTCTCCATGCCCATTGGAGTTCGATCCTTCGACTCCCAAATGGACATCCATTCCCCTGAATTCATCCTCAGAACTATAAGAATCCTATGCCTCCTTCATGCTATGCCCTATGCAACAACTCGGTTTGGCTCGTCAATTCTTAACTCTGCAAAAATGTGCAGTCAACCTATTTTTTGTGAGGCTATTTGTCTTTAATAATTTTCCATAGGAACTTAAACAATCTTATTCAACAAAATATTATTAGAATCCATTTTCGGTGGGTCTGCGTCAATCAAGAATCCCCACGATTCTATTTCTAAGCCTCGTTCTATTCTATAATAATTCGCCATTCGGCTCTAGCCTATTTTCTTCAGCCCTTGGTTCGCATGTGACCATGGCTGTGACCCAGCGATTATGATTTGGGCACTTATATGGAACCCTGAAACTTCAGGATCCGGGCTTCGACGGATTTCAAAGCACATCACAACAATTCTCTCGAAGTGTCAGATTGGTGAACTCACTAAGTAGGGTGGATCAACAGTCCACATCTATAGAACTCGCTATAGAACTCCAAGATTCGGGTTTCTAGGACTTTGGAGCTTCGGGTTTAAGGACTTTGGAGCTTCGGGGCTATGGGACTTCAGATGATTCCACCTTTTCTCAACCCAAAAMTCCCAAACCATGAGTCTCTGCRTACTTCCATGTTACCCTAGTGATGTCATCGTGTCACTTTACTTCGGTGTAACGGAACTTCGGGGTTTCTTCCTCCCATTCCATCACGAKCCATTTCTTCCGTAGTGTCCAATCTCCAGACTTCACCCTCTRGTGGCACRCATCCACTGGGGCCCACGATTTCCRTGCTTGAACTAAAAGATACCAAAAAGTCACATCAAACTTTATAGTTTTCAAATTGTGGGGACATGGGTCGACGGTTTTGGAGTAACCCGCTGATCATTCCACAATTGTCCCCATGCTGACACGTACCTCTTCTGRAGAATTGTGGTTTGGATTGCGGGACCACCTTGTATAATTATCTGTCGTGCATCTTTGATATTCGCAATGCCTCCCGGCCCTCAATCTTGATAGATCATGGCCAAGTTAATGCGGGCTTGATCCAACTAACTTCTTCACCAATTTTGACTACCTTGTGCCACCTCCAGGAGCGCTACATGGTAGGACACACAAAGCTAACACATGGTCCAATTATGCGGGTGATAATCTCACATTCTAACTGCATTTCAATCTTACAAGGTTCTTAACTCACTACCACGTGGCACACATACCATGTGTCCACATCATCCTTAGTGACATCAACAGGCCACGTTGCTTCAGGACTTTGGGATTCGGAAGATTTTAGATTTACATACCCCATTTCTCCCAAACATCGAACTCTCAAACTTTCTTACCTTCTGCTCTTGGCTTATCCCTACGGTTCTTATCCATCCTTGGTCAAATCCAATGGTAAACACTTCCCCCCCCCGAATCTACAATGTAGATCCTCTTCAAGACTTTGTAACTTCGACTTGACCCTTTCTTATCTATTACAGATAAGCTTCGTTGAAGTCACGAAGTCCAAAGTACTTAGGGTTAATATTCATGCACCTGTCTCCAGATATGACGGTTTTGAAGGGTTCTCCTTCTCCCGAACAAATCCCACATCCCAACTTCAAACCTTGCGGTTCCAAACCCAGGGTTACTACAGTCTCTCTTCTCTACCACCATTCCATAAACCGTTATACCTCCTAAGTTTTGGGCACTTTAATTGTCTAATTGAATGGAAAATCAAAGTGTTCAATATAGATTGTAAACCCAGGGAAGTTTGTTATTTCAAGATAATTCTTCACAGTCTATGCTATATTATGAAAGCATCTCTAATCTAATTGTAGTAGGGAAGTTCTTTTTTTAACAAAACAAACAAACATTATTGCTAACACAATTGTGTTGATACAACTGGAGTGTTACAAACTTAAAATCATAATTCCAATCTAAACTGATGAATATACAAAAACCATGAATTGCCTACCTTAATCTAACTTTCTAATTTACTTTTGTAGGAAGAAATTCTATACTATTGCGGAAGGGAAATCTACTTATTGCAAGAAGCTACTTCACACTTTTAATTATCCAAAACAAGATTTTAACCTAATGCAAAAAAAGGAAAAGCAGTTCTCCAACCATGTTCAACAACTGACTTCTAATTCTCATGAGACAAGTTTATGTGCATTTACAAAGAAAGAAATAAACTGTAACAACAGTTGTATTCATAAATATCTAATAGTTAAACCATTTGCAATGAAAACGACTAAATCTAGAATTCAAAATAGAGGGGAATCGGTGAGGAAGGTGGGCCCTTTCCTTCTCACTGAATCCACTCAAATAGATAGGTTACAGTCTGCTAAAGAAATTCAATCCACTTCTTCATTTAATTGCCAAAAAGATGTATGTGTACAATAATCGCTACTTTCTTCAGTTCAAGGAAAAAGACTAACAACCCTTTACATTACAAAAGATCTTCTATTTAAAGTCAGAGTCGTTCAGTGTTCAAAAATAGAAAAGTCTTGAGAATCCTCGATTCTCAGGCTGTTTATTAGATATCATTAATACAAAATCTTGAATTCTCCTTCATCAACATCATGAGCCAGCATTCTAATCAGCAGGTGTTGCAACAGTCGTATCACAATAGGACTGGTGGCGTCTGTTGTAATAGATTCTGAAATTAACAAGCTTATGTCGTAGCAGTTGTGTGACAACTTCCAGGATTGATGGGCATCTGTTGCAGAAACCATGTAACAACTTCCAGGATTGGCGCATAGCTGTAACAACAGCGAGTTTCTCGAAGTCGGTTGTTCTAACATTTTGATGATTAGTTAAATCATTTCATGGGTAAAATATGTGAATGTTATCAATCAAACATGCTAAGTAAATGAAAATATAAAAGAAAGATAAATAGTTCATACCTTGGGAAAAAGGGTCTCGGTGCTCGTTATAATAGTCATTTAGATTAGGAATGAGAAGGTTGAATGATCAAAACGGGTAGTGAAAAAGGGACATTTCAGGGTCCTAACATACCCCCCAACTGAAGACATTGCATGTCCTCATGTAAAACACATTCAAACCTTACTTTGTAACTGAAGTAGATCAGTATCTCCTCCAGTGCAAAATTGTTAAGAGAAATTTCTAAGTGTCGGTAATGAAGAATGTTGTGTCAAAAAGAAAATCTGGTGTGTCAACAATCTGTTTGGGTTTCTTTATTCTTGAGAACAGGATCAATTTGAGTTGCTCGAGTAACAAATCGTGAAGGAAACAAAGGTTCTTGTTTGCAAGCTTTTGGGATACCAGGAGCTGATTTATGACGTTGATATCTCCTCTGTTTCATGGATTTTTGTGTAGTAGGAAGTCCATGTTCAGTCTTGATTGATACATTTGTTGGTCCTATAGTGACTGGAACTTTGACTACCTCATATCCTGCCTCATAGTAAATTTTGCCACACTCAAAACACATGAGTTCTTTGTCTCTGCCCATAACAACTTTTGTTAATGCTAGGATATCCAAGGTTATACCTTCTGGATTCTTCTATCGAACAGATGCCACTTCCTTTTTCAGGGTCTTTAACTCTTCTTAGAGGTTATTATTTTCCGTTACTAGTGCAGTGATCCTAGAATTTTCTGTATTATTGATCTTTTGCTCTATTTGGGAAAATAATTGGGCAAGTGGCACATCCTCATCATGCTGTGGAGCGGGTTCTTATGTAACAATTGTGGGTGTCAGGACTGGTTCTTATGGAGCAGTCTCGACATGGAAAGTTGGTTCTAATATTACTGGCTCTGGTGGGACAAGCTTCTGTGGAGCAGTTGGTTCTTGTGTAACCGTTGTATTTGTCAAGATTGGTTCTTATGGATCATTCTCGGCGTGGACAGTTGATTCTTGTGGAACTGTCCCTGCATCAACCATAGGGGATAGTGGACGAAGAATAGGAACAACCTGCTCCATATCTTGCCTTCCAATTGTAGCTTCGAAAGACCTGGTGGACCTGGTTTTTTGTCCGGGGTAAAGTAGAAACAAAAGTAGTGGTTTTATTCTTCGTTGCTGGAGGAGGAACAGGGTGTTCTTCCTCAAGCACACAAGGAGGATATTTTGGTATACTGGGGTCTACGATGATTTGGATATCGTCAACGGACATAGGATGCGCAGAATCATCAGGCAACACCGATGATTCTGCTGCAATTGAGTACATTCATTTTGAAAGGAGAAGATAGTTTCCTACAGTTCTGGGCATAAAGTAAAACCTGGTATTTGTACCACTATAGAATTCTCTGTCGCAGCAGCCAAAGGGCTTTGATTTTTTGTCGATCCAATTTGGTCAAGGGCTTTCCAACGTTTTCCTTTGAATGGACATTTCCTTTTCTGTGAAGTTGCATAGGTAATGATAGTAGGTGCTTGATTGGCTGTAGTAGCAATATGAGTGTTCTATGTGATTGTTGGTGCCACAACAGAGGGGGTAAGCGGTCTTGATGTTAAAGTGGACCGTGTTATCCTTGTTCTCTTTTTAGGTAATGCAGAGGTAAGAGAAAGGGTTTTCTTGTTAGAGGCAGGGGGTAGGATTTCAATAATCGGTGTAGCAGCCAAGTGTTGTGATTGTGGTCGAGCGGTTGGCTCTTCATCTGTTTGTTTGTCCACAACTACAAGATGTTGTAATGCAAAGTCGTCGAGGCTTGTCTGTCTAGTGCCAGGATGGATTCAAGTTATACGATTTCTTTTCTGAGTCGTCTTATGGACAACGACAGTAGGGGTTTGGACTGTTGTTACAACTGAGGGTAGAGGCTCTGGAAGAGGCCTATGTGTTGCATTGTTAAGGAATGGTACAATTCTTTCTGGATTTACAGACTGTGGCTAGTCTGTTGCAACAGGTAATGGGTTATTGGAAATTCCCATACCTGTGTGAATTAATAGGCCGATGAGTCTGTGATTCGAAACATAGTTATTGGGGCTCTTGGATTATTTTACAAAATGGGCCATGTTATGCAATGAATGTAGGAGAAAATAAGGAATGTTTATCAATTTATGATGTCGTAGATGTGATAATAAGATGAAATCAGAAAAATAAACAAATTGATATCGTCCTTCATAGGTAATGTACCTTTTTATAAATTCTACGACTTTCCCCCATGGCTCTGGTAAGGAATTGATGTCTACACCTCTTCCCTTGGTCTGAACTTGCTCATTATTGATGAGGAACCCCTTCTGTGCATCTAGAAGATGTGTTTTTCTGTTAAACCATCGGTCTCCTATTCTTGGCAACCCTATTACAGCAACAATTCTTGCTTCTGTTACTGGAATCCTTACCCCATTCACCATTGAATACCCTTCAGTAAGATTTTGACTAAACTCCAATACCTCATCCTCACTAAACTCTTTCAACTTCTTGAAATATGATATCCAGCTAGCCTGAAGAAATATTTGGTAGGCCTCTGGGTGTAGCAGCAAACTATCCAGAGTTGCGGGTTCATATCTCACAGTTGATCCTCCCATGATGTTTCTTGCGAGTCTAACAGGCATGTAGGAGGATAAACTATCACTTAAATCAGAGACGCAATAATCTCAAACGTGGTTTGCAATGCAGCGTCTTAGTTAAAATAAGTGTGGGTAGAAAGGTGGTGGAGGTGTGTATAAAATTCAGAATGAACGGCTAGATTTACGTTTCCCCCCCCAACTAAGTGGATTGGCTCCAGGTGTAACCGGTTAGTAAATAGGAAATCATGCTTTTATATCTTCATTACTTTAACACGTAGTATTAATCACGTACCTCAAATACTACCACACATAATGACCTATCAGAGTAACCGCACAATCCAACCGCCATCAGAATGGCATGTAATAGATGGCACGATGAAGGATCGTGAGAGAAATGACAGCTTGTGTAGAGACGTAGTCCTTACTGTAGTTAGCCAACTGGAAATCGCCGAATGTAAAGTCAAGTCATAATGAAGCAACACTTTCGGATAGAGAGCATCAGTATTGTCTAATCAGTGGTGTTGTTGCATGAAAGATTGGAGTGATGGAGCAGCAGCATTGGAAAAAAGAAAGAGTAAAGTGGCAAGAAAGAACAACAGTAATTAGTGTATCAGCAGGTTCTTTTTCAAAAATGTCAGAGGTAGGTGTAACAACATTGAAATCGTCCAACTTATCGGAAGAAGGTGTAACAACACTGAAATCAGCCAATTTATTGGAAGAAGGTGTAACAGCATTGAAATCAGCCAATTTATTGGAAGAAGGTGTAACAGCATTGAAATTGGCCAATTTATCAGAAGAAGGTGTAACAGCATTGAAATCGACCAATTTATCGGAAGGTGTAACAACATTTAAATCGACCAATTTATTGGAAGGTATAACAGCATTTAAATCAGCCAATTTATTGGAAGAAGGTGTAACAACATTGAAATCGGCCAAACGCAACCTTACTTCATTTGTAGGAAGTTTTTCAACTTCATTGAACTCATCGTTTCCTTTTGTTCATCAATCTACCTGCACACACATAATTTCCTGATACCTTTCAAAGCTTTATTAGCATAGTAAAGAAAATAGAAAAATTTCAACTAAAAACAGAGAAATGCAAATTTTGCTGAGATTATTTATATACAAAGTCTGAGCAAAAGAAGTCCTAAAGTTCATAAGGGGAAGGAGAAAGCTCCTTTCCGTTTAATATTTGATAATATGTATCAGTTGTACAGCTAGTTTTGAATTTTGTCTTGGACAGTGGACGCTGATATAGACGCAAGCGATGACCATTTGCATGTAACTGTGTATTGGATCCATCAATAGTAATCAAACAGACTGTCCCATTGGGAAAGACGATGTCTACCTAGTAAGGCCCTAGCCATCATGTACGTAGCTTACCTTGAAATTCATTAAAGCATGAATCATACAACAGAGCCCAATCTCCTTTCTGGAATAATTTCTTCTTAATTATCCGATCATGCCATTTTGTTCATTGTTGTTGAATCACTGTGGTTTGATGAATGGCATCCAAACTCTTTTCATCAAGCTCATTGAGCTGCTATAGTCTAGTTTTCTGTGCCATAGTCAAATCGAAGTTGACTATTGATGCAGTTCTTAAGGTTTTGATTTTGAATTCAATGGGAAAAGCAAGGCTTTTTCCATATACTAGCTCGTAAGGAGAAAAACTAGTTGTGCTCCTCCAAGTAGTTTGGTAAGCCCATAGAGCTTCATGCAATCTATTAGACCAATCCCTACAATTTTCTCTCACTGTTTTAGTAAGAATGGTTTCGATATCTTTGTTGGTACTTTCCACTTGGCCATTGCCTTGTGGATGATATGGAGAAGTTATTATATGTAAAACATGATATTTACTGAGTAAAGCTTCAAATGTATGTGATGTGAAAGGGGGTCCTACATCAGTGACCAATTCTCTGGGAACACCAAACCTAACAAATATATCTTCAAACAAGAATGCTAAGACAACCTCTTCTGACGCTCTGATAAGTTCTTTTGCCTCCACCCACTTAGTCATGTAATCTGTACAGACCAATATATAGACTTTCTAATTGGAAGGTGGGTGAATGGGTCCTACAAAATCCATGGCCCATCTCTCAAAAGGCTCTAACATTACTTGAGACTGGAGCGGCATCTCATCTCTGTGAGTTGGCTGACCCATGCATTGGCAACTGTCACAAGTTTGGACATACTTCTTGGCATCTTGAAATATGTTGGGCCAATAATAGCCCATCCTTAAAATTTTATGCCCAGTCCTTTTATCAGCAAAATGACCCCCACAAGGGCCATCATGGAAAGCTTTCAGCAGATTATAAACCTCATCATCCCTCACACATCTCCTGATTTCTTGGTCCAGGCCTGTGTAGAAGAGGTATCCTCCTATCCAACTGTGCCTAGCACTCTTTTGAATAGTTTTCCTTCTTTCCCTAGGAGATAGATGTGGAGGTACCTTCCCTACAACTAGATAATTAGCAATGTATGCATACCAAGGTGAGTGAGCAGATACT
>ML784563.1:456777-467904 GCA_009831015.1 Picea engelmannii | reverse complement strand
ATACCAATTTGTAATGCCCCCCAGCTGGGTAACGCTAAAAAATAAAACTTTTCTTTTCCTTTACTTCTTTGATACCATTTATGTGACATTCTCGGCCTTAAAAAATAGGCCAAGCCATGCCACCGAGTAACCTTGCGGAAACAATCACATATAAAACTTAACTGGAAGATAGAGATAACATATGGTATTCACACATATAAATATATATCTATCTAATGCAATTAAACAGACGACAATACCCTACTCATACACCTTTTCATGTGGAAGCAACATTAACACCTACATGCAACATATATATACATGCATTACTCATTAATTTTAACGCAAATACAAATACACAACATACATCGAACAAAGAATTGGTACTTATCTTTTAATAGGTGACCACCAACTGTGTGCAGACCTTCCACGAACCTCCCAGCCTTAGACCACGCTGCTCATCATGCTCAGCAGCGGGTCACCCTCGAGCTGGGACTAAACTCCACCGAGCAAGGGAATTCTAGGCTTGGAAAGGAAAACAAGGAAGTTGCACAGAACAATAGGAAGGATCTTTTATCCTAGGAACCACTTATGCCCACAACCCATATCCCCTCATTCCCCACATGCCTGCTCCACCCCAGGAGGGTACACCTACACTTATACAATTCCATCGACCACTACACCTCCCTTACCTTAGGATTCAACAACATGATGGACCAGAAGTCTCATGGTACTGTAGCTTCTACCGGACTCCCTCTAGGAGACCTCACTTCCCAACAAACTCTCTCACCTAGGAGAGTTTCTCACATGATTGACAAGCTTCTTCTTCAATTCAGCTCCTAAGAAATACAACAACATCACTCAACTAACACACGTGTGAAAAAAGCAACAAAAAATAGGTATGGACACTGAAAGTGGAAACAACCAAACGCTAAGACACAACATGGCTCAGGCGAATACAAATGCGTCAAGATTTACAGGAAAAACACACAGGACGACATCGAGTAAATGCAAGTTATAATCGCACGTGCATCAATGGGGAGTGTGGCTCTCTTCCAAGGTGTCTAACCTCATGAGAGTACATACACAATGGTGAAGGATCCATGACAGTCGTGAGAATTGTGAGACTCATGAGCATCGTGAGAAAACCCTGAACGAGCTAACTTTCCCACCTAAAAATGCATGCGCTCAGGTTGACACATGTCTCCCTAAAGCTGCATGAGTTCCACTTAACACCCATCCCCCCTTTCCCCCAGGAACTTAGGAAAACATGGTTATATCAAACCTTAGCTTCTAAGAAATAACAATATAATATTATTCCTTTAGAGGTAAGCCCTCTATCTTAGCCCCTTCCCCACCTAGTGGAGCTTAGTCCCCCATAACTCTTTCTTCGTGGAGGGTCTACATGAAACAATGTAATTTTATTAATGATATGTGTGTATTTACATATACAAAATCAAGCTTATTGGCGTTATCATATGGCTCACCAGCCTAATAAACACATAAGTCTCTCAGCTTATAACCACTCGGCTCACCAGCCTATAAGCATAATTACAATTCAGCAAGGGCTTGGCCTTGGGGTGTTACAATCACTTTAAAAAAAGTCACTTTAATAAAAGATCCACTTTATTACAACTTTATAAAACACCTATTACAAATTCAAGTGCCTAGTAGTGAAAATGCAAGGTCACTTTTGCATACAAGACAAAACATGCACAGTACCTCCTGAGCTATAAAAGCTAACACTAAATATCAGTTACAAGAAAACTTGAATTCCCTAAAGGTTTCATGGGAAAATGAGTTCAATGAAATGGCTGAATACTCAGAATATGACATAGAAAAGTGGTTGATCCACTATATAAATAAGATTGAAGATGTTGAAGACACATTGCATCGCCTCAATTTTGTTATCAGATACATGGAAAAAGAATTATTCAATGAAAAAAATAAACGTGAGAATATGGTTTCTCCCATGCAAGAGTATATCAAATTATGGTTAAGGAACACATTGAAAAAGATAATTGAGATAGATCCTCAAAATTTAGTTACAATTTCCACGGAACCTCTGACTGAAAATTCTACAAGAAGCACTCCAACAAGGAAATGAACGAGGGTGCTTTCCATCATAGTAAGTTAGGTAGTCACATGATTCATTTTTTCTTCTTAGTTGGTATTCATCCAACCTTTCTTATTTCAAGATTTGTGAAAACCAAAGGTTGACCCCCAACTATGTCTCCTTTCTTTCTTCTAGGTATTTCTTTAATTTTGTCGTCCATGAGAGCCCAATCCTAGTCCTGTTTGAATGACAATTACCATTTACTTTTATGAACACAACAAAAATTATTATTTTTTAAAAAACATTTCGGTATTTTTTAAGATCCCTAGAGAACTATTCGAGGCACTACATTAGTGATTTCACAGTCTTTGAGTTTAAATCATGAGATTTCAAATGTGTGTCTATCAAAATATTTTGGGGTTTTATTGCGTTCTTTGCATATGAACATTTGTTTTTTGAAAGCTTAATCTTTTATAGTCTCTTCTGTAAATTGTAATATATTGAAAGAGGAGTACCACCTATATAAAATCATAGGAGGATTTATCTTCATAATGTTATCTTAAGACTTTGATAGTCTTTTCGATCAACACTCCCCTCGTTGGATAATATTAGCATCTTTCTCACAAGATCATTAATAAAACAAAATCATTGAATGCATTTTTATTTTCTTTCGTCCTAGCCACACTTTGTACCACTCACCCTTCCTTGTTATTTTATTTGCATCCTTCTTCTTCCTCTTTGGAATCCACACCATTGTTATCTTCCACTACAAGTAATCTATCACACCTTCACTCGATCTTTCCATTTTCTTTACCTAAATTGTCTTCACCACCATCATCATCATCTCTTCTACCACTTGACACAACCCATCGACCTCTACCAATTGTTGTAAATTTCATTCAATGAGGCTCATTTCCTCAAACCTCTTCCTCTCAATGGTTCTTACTACCTCCCCATCCTCCCACTCATGGACCATCACCATTGTCTCAACAAACTCCAAGAATGATTTTTTCTCAAGCATCTCCTATTTTTTCTTTTATTTCATTGCAACCACTCATATACCACAATCATATTCCTCGTGGTTATACTCTACTACATCTCCATTATTTTTCTTCAACTCTCCATGTTGTCGTTTCTACATCATTTCTTTGGTCTACACAACTTTTCGAGTACATAAATTCCCCCCCAATATGTGTAGATAAAACTAATCACAATAAGGTAGCATGAAGAACACACGTGTATATAACATGTATACATTGAAAATGCATCAAATAATACACTCTCTAAGGCCACAAAGAGATTTTGTCCCAAGCACTAATCGTGGATCAACATTCTTCAACCCTGAAAGGATTGTTCATCCAAAAGCATGTGTATCATATTAAAATGTTTGGAGAAGAGATAACCAATGTTGAAGCACTTATGATAGAACACCATTTTGGAGAGGTTAGTGTAGAGATTAGAAGCATATTGTTATATTTCAAACTAGAAATTATACACAACGATGAGAGCATGATAACTTGGATCTAATTATCTTGTATTTAATTATAGTGTGATGGAAAACCAACTATGTCCAAAACTAAGTATTTCACTTACACGTAGCTCTATCATTCTTTACTATATCAACGATAACAACAATGGTCTCTTTTCATGGTTTTATTTTTATAAGTGAAAGAAGTTCAAATGTCTATTTTCATGGTTTTATTTTTATAAGTGAAAGAAGTTAAAACATAAAATATTGGAGAATTGGATTGCTTAAAATTGAAGTGTGTGTTCTATTAATGTTGTCACACTCAAAAGATATAGCGTAAGTTTCTATAATCCACTTATAGCAAAATTGAAATAAAAGGAAAAGGATTCCCATTAATTTTTTATGGAGTTATTATTTTTATCAATGATTTAGTAAGTTTTTGACGATCAATTTTTTTAAACAATCGACTTTTTTAAAGTATTTTGTAACATAAAATTATTATTTTTAATTTTTTTAACAAAAAATCGCATCAAGTTTTCTTTTCCCTCTATTTGGATGCTTAATAAATCTAGATTTGAGATAGATCTATGAAATATAATGTTAGTATATATTACCTACTTACTATATAGCCTTATTGTTCTATAATTAAACACCTTTAGTTGTACATAAATTCTAACTAGACATGGTCCACCAACATTAATGAGAGAATGTCTTGTGTTTGGCATATGGAAAATGCAAAATAACAATAGTAAGAGAATATTATTGCAACACAAAAGGTGAAAATACTATAAAGGTGAGCATTATAGATCATGCTATTATTACACCTACAATGCTACATAGTGTCATAGTTCTTATTATACCTGCTGAAGGCATAGGTATATAGAAATCGATATGTGTTGACTCAATATTAGTTTCCTTTGACTTATTTAAATATTAGCAGTTTAACCAAAGTTTTAACAAAAACATCTTCGACAGTTAATATTTTAAATCATTTTTGTGATGTTTGATTGGTGGTTCAAATGACCCTGTTATTGCAGAGTCACCCAAAGTTTGCACCTCAATCTTAGTTTAAAGCATAGGTTTGCCTCGTAATTTTTCCCCAATTGAGTAATGCTAGAAAGTAATGATGGAAATAATGTATAGCATTACTTGTAAACAATAAATGTTTGTTTTTCAATGTGATACATTGATTTTAAATTTCCCTGACAGCCTGGTTTAAGTGGCAATGTCGTGGCCGTTTGTTGAGTGGAAATGTGGCGGTCTCCATGTTGGACATGGGTATAACATGCAATTTACATCGATAGTATACATCTTCATTGTTTTACGACATGTATGTTTCATGCAATTTACATCGATAGTACTAATTTTGTCTAGCGGCCTTAAGCTCTCCCTTTGTCACAGTTCACACGCTGCGTATTACACGAACTCCAATTCGTGATATGCAGTGAAACATTCCACCATCATTTTTTCTCATGAATCTTCAAGCCCTTGTGTGTGCTCCCTTTTTCGTTAGGCCCCGACCTCTTAATCGAGTCGATGGAAAAGGAATGGGCCATATTCAAGATGCGCTGACATTAATTGTCCATGTAGTTTCGTTGGATTTCTTAGTTGTTGTCATCTTCGATTCAATGCTAGCATGCCCAAATGGAATTCTATGTGGCGAAGGAGTCAACCGATATGCAACTATAGAAAATGTGAAATGGAAAAAAGGGTAGGATAAAGCTACAGACATCCCATCTATGACACCGATAACCAGAGCTCCAACCAAGGGTTATTCTTGGCACTGGAATGAGTTTAGTAATGGTGGGTTATGGCGTTTAGTGGCTAATTCTGACTGAAATCAATAATTTTTCCATACATATTATATACAAGAGGAGCAAAGGTGGATTTGCATACAGATCATTCACTACTTATAGGTAAACTCAGTACCCTAGTATGGATCCCACTCTGGAATAGGATCTTAGTAAACAAGATCAACTGATTCAACCACAGCTTTATGTGCTGCTACCTCCTCTTTTTCTATATCTTCTTACACCATATCAGTAGCTCTTAGTAGATTCGAACAAAGGCAGTGAAAAATGGATGGGGAAGAATACAATGAGGAGGAGGCGGCTGACCCATAATTCGTCCTCTGTCAAAGAGGGCTCATCTCACCTTCGATGGGAAGCATTCGATTTGAACTCGAGTTCAAGAGGAAAGAAAGCAGTAATGAATACTATTAATGTAGAGCACTATAGCATGCCACAACAATCAATCTGAAAAACAACCATTATTGACTCGGTCACACGCCTATCTGTATGTCTATATAGAGCTCTCGGTCTAATTAGTTATGTTAGTGATATTTCTTGTCTCGGGATTAGGCGTACCCAGGTCTGCAGTTTTCATGGGAAGCACATGAGCATAGCACGAGAGAATCCCATTTTGTAGCAGCAAGTCAAGCGAGCGGGTGAATTTTTTCCATCAGTGGTCGAGATCCATCCATAAAAACAGATCGACGGTCATCGGGTTATCGGGACCGACCAGTTGCCCAGGTTTTATCAAGGGGAAGCACCATGGGCCAAAGCAAATCTGGACCATCCGATCCAACTGGGATAGGTGGAATCCAGTCGGCATATCGGGTATCGAAGTTTCGAGGAGAGGGCACCCCTCGTTTCTTGCATTTTGAAATCCTGAACCCCGAATTTCCGATGGCGCCCAGAATCAGGCCTATGGTTTTGGCACCTGGTCATCAAGAAGGAGGCCTGGGGAAGGGGTGTTTATGTTTGTCATTTGGCCACTCGATCCCCGAAATGTCGAACTAAATCGTAGAGGGAAGGCACAGTGATGTACCAGATGTCGTTTCGATGTGGGATAAATCTCAGTACCTGCTGGAGATTAATGAAGAAAAGAGAGGGTGGCTCAAACCTCACCTCACTTATTTATTGCAGAGTATGGAGGTCCCAGCTGAAAGTCTGCCCCGGAGGGTCCCCTGTACCATTTCTCCTCAGGGAAGCCATGCCAAGTCTTTAAGCCGCCAGAGGAGCCTGCACACGCCAATTCAACATTCAAAGGGATCAGCTACCACCCTGGCGTGAACCATGCTGAATTAAAGAGGCGTATTACAGGGGAACAAAGGACATATTTGATTGAGGAGACGTCACCCTTTGAAATTTTTGAGACGCCTCCACTGGACGAAAGGAAGGGAGGAGTATATGTAGGCATTTTTGCCATTTTGTAATGATGGAGGGTTGAGCAGAGCTCCCGGTTGTAAAGCTTTAATGAAGCACTGTTATCTCTGGTTATGTATGAACTCTTGAAACTTCTTGCCTTATGAATGTCAGTTTCTTTCATGCCTTTGTTCAAACTGTGTTAGAAGCAACTCGGAATTGGAGAATCCAGTCGAGTTGTAGCTGTCATAGGATGATGTAGAATTTGATCACTGTGACAGTTGCATCGTCTCTAATCAGTCCTTGTGATTTTATTAATGTTGAACGACTTGGAATTGGAGAATCTAGTCAAGTCCCTTTATCAGTACCTCGAAGCCCTGAACCTGAGGATCTCGCGTTCGGGGTTTTTATTCAACAAACTGTAGAAAGCCTGTTGCCTAAAGTAGCTTGTTCACACCTCTTATCAAGTCCTCCACCTGTTCACCTTTTAATCAACCCACTGATAGAAGTTAGATCAAGACCTCCTTTGTTTCATACATGCCGGACCCAGTCTCTGAGTTACAGTAACATTTCCCTGAGTCTCTGTCCATTTGATCACCCATAAAAAACCACTGTGACATAAAACTGATGGGCGTCGGTCTCTGCTCCTGCTAGCAATCCAGGAGTGACTTCCGTCGCCAATATTTCTGGTGCTGTTGCCGGGGACGAAGTTGAATATTTTCCCTCAGTAGAATGACAACGATCAACTGATTTTGAAGGTGCATCAGATATCAGAATTATCAAGATTCTTGTTGTGCACCTGGTGACTCCATTGTGACGACTCCACTGGGGAGAACATGCTCTATCAATTGTGGCTTTCAGAGGCAGACATACATGGTCCAATCCATAGTTTCCCGTAGCTACACCTGAAACTGATCTAGAGGTGGTTGTCAGAAAAGGAAGGCCCCTGAAGCAGAATCTTCCACTGCTGAAATAGGTAATCCACCATCTCCTTCTGTAAGAACTCTGTTTCCTCCCCCTCAATTTCTTGATAGACCTCCTTCACAAGTATCCTGTTTCTTGAATTTTGGGAGTGTTCCTGCTGAGTTTTCCCCTCCTGGTCTGGGATTGGAGGGAGAAATCCTTCTCACTCCCCTCTCCTCTGAAGTTGTACCTTGGCGTAGACCCAAGACCACAGAAGATTTCCCCACTCTTGCACAAGGAGGAGCACCTGTTGACTTGAGCTCGGTAGCCTTCTCCTTGAATCACCTCTTGTTTCCCACCCCACTCCGAGATTAATTCCCGGTAGCCCCTTCGCAAACTCCTTCTCCTCCAAATTCTCCTCCACCTAATATTCCTATGGCCGGTGCTAATCCCCCTCAGAATAGAATGGACGCCATAGTTGCTGCTAGGTACGCTCCCTTGATCTTACCTCATCCCACGAATCCTTTCCTTGGTGGAGATTACTTGAAATATATGCCCAAGTTCATCGGGGAAGGGGACATAACTACAGAAGAACACTTGGCTGCTTTCTACAGTTATGCAGACAACCTGAACATTGGAGATGAAGATGTCTGGATGAGGGTTTTTGTCCAGAGCCTGGATGGTGAGGTAAGGAAATGGTTTATAGGATTAGTTCCCGGATCTATTGTTGGAATTGAAGCCCTGGATAATGCTTTCCTGAGGAAGTGGGGAGATAAGAAGGATTTCATGTATTACATGACAGAGTTTGGGTCGTTGAAGAGAAAGGAAGGAGAGTTTATCCCCGACTTCTCCAAGAGATTTAATAAAATGTACAACAGAATCCCTATTGAGATAAAGCCCTCTGAATCCTCTGCAATGATCACTTACTCTAGCGCTTTTGATCCCGAATTCTGCCTACTTCTGAGGGAGAGAAGAGCTGCTATGCTGGCCCACATGCAGGATGCGGTCGTGGAGGTAGAATCTAACATATTGGCTGTCAACCGACTCAGGAACGCAGGTGATAGAAATACGCCCAAGAACAGGCATGAAACTTCCTCATCCAGTTCCTCTCCCCTGCCCCATCAGACAGATGAGACAGCTAGAGAAATAAAATCTCTTACTGCCAAGATGGAGAGGTGGGAATTAGAAGGGAAGCCCGTGTACAGAAATCCCCAGACCACTGATAATAGAGGTTTCAGACAACCTGCTAACAATATGCCTCAGGTTTTCCCGAGGTAACAAAGGGGAAAGGACAAAGAAGATCAAAGGGTTCAAGCCCCCCTCCAAAATAACCTAGTTAATCATGAGGAAAGAGAGGAGATAGATGAGTTTGGCCCGAAAATTCACTGTATTGAAGAGACTCCCCCTTTTCCCCACTTGACTCAGTCTTCATATGAAAGATCCTTGATGAACATTCAGATCCATGAGTTAGGGAAGGGAGAAAGGGCTGGTCACACATCTAATAGATATAATCTCAGGTCGAGAAGGAAAGAAGGAGACTTCGACAGCTCAGACCAGCCCCCCATAGCAGATAGGCCTACTAAAACAACAGCAGCCACAGCTAAAGAAAAGAATACTTAGAGTGCTTCGCCAGTAGCCAAAGAGCCTGTCACTGAGGTAAGAGAAGCTCCTAAACCTACCCCCTCCTTCAATTTTGAGCATGAGATTCAGAAGATTAGGATTCTTGTACCTCTCTCTGAGCTGGTTAAAAATGAGGACTTTAAAAGGTCCCTCTCCAAGTTGCTACAATATGAATCCCCCCAGCCTCCCTCTGACTCAATAAACCTTCAAGATGAAAATCCTGCAGTCGTCTTAGGGCCAATGGTAGAAGATAGAGATGATTCATCCCCTACCTTCTACACATCCCTGAATATACATGATAAAGTGTTGCATAACTGCCTCATGGACTCAAGGGCTTCCCATAACCTTATGCCCAAAATAGTAATGGAAGAGCTGGGATTAAAAGTGACCAGGGCCTACCATGATTTATACTCTTTTGATTCAAGGAGGGTGCAATGTCTGGGAGTCATCAAGGACCTGGTGGTTTCTCTATTTCAGCTACCCATGAAAAGTATGGTCATGGATATTGTGGTAGCCGACATTCCCCCCAAATTCGGAATGTTGTTGTCTAGATCATGGATCAAAAAACTGGGAGGGACACTACAGATGGATCTCACATATGCCACAATTCCGGTCTTTGGAGGGGAACAAAGGAGATTATACAGAGAATCCTAGATGGCCTATATTGTCAGTGATGAAGAAGACCCTACCAATCACCCCATCTTTGCACTTGACACCGACTTGGGGTCTAGTTTGCTGCAGCTTACCGATGCCCCTGAAATCTCTTTACTAATCAGAAAGCATTCCAGCCCTGATCATCCGATTTCCCCTCAAAGCTCCTCTATGTGGAAGATGTTTTTTGACGGAGCTTCTTCTAGCGAAGGCTCTAGAGCTAGAGTGGTTTTCATATCGCCCTACCAAGAGACTATATCCCTGTCATACAAGCTGGAATTTGAAACTACCAACAATGTGGCGGAATACGAAGCTCTTGTTCTGGGTATGAGGGTTGCAAAGGAATTAGGAATTGAAGAGGTGTCCGTGTTCGGAGATGCAGAATTGATAATCCAACAGGTCAGGAATGTTTATCAGGCTAAGCATCCTCGGCTCAAGAGTTACAGGAATGAGGTATGGGACCTGATTGATAAATTTTTCTCAGCTTTCAACATTAATTTTTTCCGAAGGGAAGAAAATACCTCGGTCGATTCCTTAGCCATTTCGGCTAGTCTGTTCAAGGCCTCTCTGCCACCGAAGATCCATGGTGAGTTCAAAATAAGATACCGACCATCCATCCCAGACAATGTAAAGCACTGGGAGGTATTTGAGGACGACATTGAAATCATAAATTTTCTTGAGACCATCGATGAGTTTTCGGCACTGCACATTGATCAAGATCTCGACCTGGAGGGTGAACTTCACCCTAAAGTGTTTGCAAATAAAATTTCCAATCACCATATTATTTAGCTGCCTAGAAATCACATTCCAAGGGGACTAGTCCCTTTACAAAGGCTTTTTGATAAGAATGATGTGGCAGTAAAGGGTAGTGTTTCAAGTAAAGATGCTGACATAGCTGAATGCAACATTGGCACGCAGGAGGAGCCTAAGTTTGTCAAATTATCAAGCAGCTTGACCATTGAACAGAGGGCGGAATATGCTGGGTTATTAAAAGAATTCGCTGATGTGTTTGCATGGACCTACAAAGACCTCAAGACTTATGACACGTCTGTCATTGAACACAAGATTCCACTGAAAGCAGAGGCTAAGCCATTCAGGCATAAGCTGAGACAGATAAATCCCATGCTGCTACCTATCATGGAGAAAGAATTAAAGAAGTTTCTAGATGCCCAAATTATCGTCCCTTTGAGATATTCTGATTGGGTGGCCAATTTGGTCCCCGTAAGAAAGAAAAGCGGAGAAATCAGACTCTGTGTCGATTTTAGGAACTTGAACAGGAGCTCAAGGAAGGACAATTACCCCCT
>ML784563.1:430176-448496 GCA_009831015.1 Picea engelmannii | reverse complement strand
TTCAGGCCTTTTTGGGGAAGGTTAATTTTCTAAGGAGGTTTGTCTCAAATTTTGCTGAGCTAGTGAAGCACATCATGGCCATGCTCAGGAAGGGAAACGAAGTAAAATGGACCGATGAGCCCAGGGCCTCTTTTGACCAAATAAAAAGGGCATTAACTAAGGCACCCGTTCTTGTCAGTCCTGACTATTCCAAAGAGTTCCTAATTTTCTCATTTGCTTCTTTTGATACAGTGGCGGCAGTCTTATTGCAGAAAAATGAGGAAGGGCATGAGCAGCCCATCGCCTTCTTCAGCAGGGCGTTAAGAGACGCAGAGAGCAGATATGAAATCATGGAGAAGCAGGCCCATGCCTTAGTGAAATCTCTTAAAGCTTTCAGAGTCTATGTCTTTCATTCAAAAGTAACAACATATGTTCCTTCAGCTTCCGTGAAGGACATCCTTGTGCAGCCTGACGTAGATGGGAAAAGAGGCCGATGGATCGCAAAAATTATGGAATTTGACTTATAAATAAAACCCACCAAGTTGGTTAAGGGGCAAGGTTTAGACAAGCTACTGGCTAAATCCAAGTGCGAAGCCTTGGGAGTTAGTTTCATCAATGCTCGCCTAGGATCTCAGCAAGCTGAATCGCCCATCCAAGGCTCTCAAGATGGCTTATCGCTGGCAGAATGTGCCTGGTATCGTGACATTCTGTATTTTCTGCATGAGTTGAAGCCCCACGATGGAATGGGAAAAATTAAAGCAAGGGCTCTTAAGCTCAAGGAATTCAGGTATTGCCTCATTGACCAAAACTTGTACTGGAAAGAACCTCTAGGGGTATTTCTAAGATGCCTGGACCCGCAGGAGGCCTAGAAGGTTACATTTTATTTTCATAGCGGCCTTTGCGGAGGTCATCATTTCTGGAAGACCACAGCCCACAAGATACTCCGAGCTGGGTATTATTGGCCCACTTTGTTCCCCGATGTTTGCAGGGAGATCAGAGCTTGCACCAAATGTCAAAAGTTTTCAGGAAAGCAACAGCTCAAATCGCTGCCATTGAAACCCATAGTAGCTTCGACACCTTTTCAGAAGTGGGGGTTGCACTTCATCGGAGAGATTCATCCTCCCTCAAGTGGTCAGCATAGATGGATCCTGACTGCAACATATTATTTCACCAAGTGGATAGAAGTTGTCCCCACCAGAAGTGCATCACACAAACTAATTATCAGCTTCCTGGAGGATATCATAGCCCGATTTGGTTGTCCTAGTAGAATCATCACCGATAATGATGCTTCTTTCAAATCTGAACCTTTAATTAATTTCTGTGAGAAGTTCCATATCTCGCTAGTTCACTCCACCCCCTACTATCCCCAGGGCAATGGTTTAGCGGAATCCTCTAACAAAATCCTGATAAAGATCATCAAAAGATTACTAGAGGATAACAAAAGAGCCTGGGATTCAAGGTTGAAGTTTTCTCTAAGGTCGATCGTGTCACGACGAAAAAGTCTCTGGGCACCTCGTCATTTCAGCTAGTCTACGGAGCAGAGGCAGTTTTTCCTACTCATCTCACCTTACCTGTGGCGAAGTTCTTTCAAGACTATGAGGTAGAACCAGATCATATGATCAGGAGAATTCATTAGATAGTGGAAGTGCAGCAGAGCAGAGAACAAGTGAGGGATGCAACTTACAGTCATCAACAGAAGATCAAGCAGGCTTTTGATAGGAAGATCAGGAAAAAGGAGTTCGAGATCGGGGACTTGGTATTTAAGTGGGACGCACCCAGACAGGATAAAGGTAAGCACAACAAGTTCGACGCCCTCTGGATCGGCCCCTTTAAAATCTCTGAGATTTTCTCCAACAACACCTATGGATTGCAGGATCTAGAGGGTGAAGAGGTTTTCAACAGCCCAGTGAATGGGCATTTTCTAAAAAAATGTTTTATTTGAGCCTTAGATGGCTCCTCTGTTTGTAAATATTGTCTTTTAATTCTTTGTTTAGTTTCTTTTTGTATGTTTTCGGCCTGATAAGTGACTCCATAGCCCAATAGCAAGGCACTGAAGCTGTGGAAGGAGTTCTTAGAGCATCACAGGGATGACTCTATCCCCCATGGAGCCTAATGTTAATGATATTTCTTGTCTCGGGATTAGGCGTACCCAGATCTGCAGTTTGCACGGGAAGCACCTGAGCATAGCACGAGAGAATCCCATTTTGTAGCAGCAAGTCAAGCGAGCGGGCGAAGTTTTTCCATCAGTGGCTGAGATCCATCCATAAAACCAGATCGACGGTCATCGGGTTATCGAGACCGACCAGTTGCCCAGGGTTTAGCAAGGGGAAGCGCCATGGGCCAAAGCAAATCTTGACCGTCTGATCCAACTGGGACAGGTGGCATCTGGTCGGCATATCGGGTATTGGAGTTTCGAGGAGCAGGCGCCTCTCATTTCTTTCATTTTGAAATCCCGAACCCCGAATTTCTGATGGCGCCCAGGATCAGGCCTATGGTTTTGGCGCCTGGTCATCAAGAAGGAGGCCTAGGGAAGGGGTGTTTTTGTTTGTCATTTGGCCACTCGGGCCCCAAAACATCGAACTAAATCACAGAGGGAAGGCACAGTGATGTACCAGATGTTGTTTTGACGTGGGCTAAATCTCAATACCTGCTGGAGATTAATGAAGAAAAGAGAGGGTGGATCAAACCTCACCTCGCTTACTTATTGCAGAGTATGGAGGTCCCAGCCAAAAGTCTGCCCGAGAGGGTCCCCTGTACCATTTCTCCTCAGGGAAGCCACGCTGAGTCTTCAAGCCGCCAGAGGAGCCTGCACACGCCAATTCAACATTCAAAGGGCTCATCTACCACCTTGGCGTGAGCCATGCTTAATTAAAGAGGCGTATTACAGGGGAACAAAGGACAAATTTAATTGAGGAGACGTCACCCTTTGAAAGTTTTGAGACACCTTCACTGGACGAAAGGAAGGGAGTAGTATATGTAGGCATTTTTGCCATTTTGTAATGATGGATGGTTGAGCAGAGCTCCCAGTTGTAAAGATTTAATGAAGCACTGTTAGCTCTGGTTATGTATGAACTCTTGAGACTTCTTGCGTTATGAATGTCAGTTTCTTTCATGTCTTTGTTCAAACTGTGTTAGAAGAAACTCGGAATTGGAGAATCCAGTCGAGTTGTAGCTTTCATAGGATGATGTAGAATTTGATCACTGTGACAGTTGCATCATCTCTAATCAGTTCTTGTGATTTTCTTAACGCTGAACGACTTGGAATTGGAGAATCCAGTCAAGTCCCTTTATCAGTACCTTGAATCCCTGAACCTGAGGATCTCGCATTTGGGGTTTTTCTTCAACAAACTGCAGAAAGCCTGTTGCCTAAAGTAGCTTGTTCACTCCTCTTATCAAGTCCTCCACCTGTTCACCTTTTAATCAACCCACTGATAGAAGTTAGATCAAGACCGCCTTTGTTTCATACATGCCGGACCCAGTCTCTGAGTTAGAGTAACATTTCCCCGAGTCTTTGTCCATTTGATCACCCATAAAAAACCACTGTGACATAAAATTGATGGGCGTCGGGCTCTGCTCCTTCTAGCAATCTAGGAATGACTTCCGTCGCCAACAAGTTACATCTATAATTATTCAGATACCATCATTTTTTGCTATGGAAATATTTGACACACATCGTTTCTTGTTCTCCCCCTGTGAGCCTCAGCATAGGGGCCTAAGCATTCTGTAGGGAATTTTTCAAATTGTTGCAAGGAAAGGATTGATAGTGATGCATCATATTTTTTTTTATTAATACCATTGATCTCATATAGAGCAATTTACTTTAGAATCGGATGGTATGTATCTTGCCATAAATCTATTTTAATACTCTACAGTCCACTCTCAATACAATATACACGCTATGAATTGTGTTACTAATATTGTTGTTGTTGGTATTTGGATTAAAAAAGGTTTCTAGAGCCATTGAAATCCGGGAAGTACAACACGCTTGCCACAATTTACTAGTCAAGAAGCCAAAGACTTGAAAGACTCATTCGATTTTCTGGTTTTTAACTATTACACAACACGATTCACAGTCAACAATCCTCATCCACGTCTTCTTCATACGGATTACATCATGGGTGTAAGATTCCATCCATTTCAATACAAATTCCAAATTTTTATTTGTAGTTCACCTAAATCAATTTGGATTATGAAATATGTTCTATATTTTGATATCTAAATTGTAAACCATGTCAAAAAATGCTACAATTATTATTTTATTATACCCGCATAACGACAGGAATACGTTGCGATGCAGCCTTGTTCTAATACATTATTTATCTTACTTCCCATACCATAAATATCCCTCTATGTTTGCGAATAAAGCCTCAAATATGCTTTATCAGATGAAGATTAACCTAAATCTATTCCAACCATTACTATATTAAATACAAATCTATAACATGTTTTATTATTTACATTAAAATTGAAAGTAGTCTCTCACATAATATAATTCTCAAATTTAAAAATTTTATTTATAACCATTTATATTTATAATAGTATTAATTTGTGTATTTGTAAAATATTATGATATTTTATATCATTTGTTGAAATATCATGATCTTTTATACAGAAAAGCTTTCTTACAAAACATATTAGAGAGAGAGCTTGAGACAAAAATGGTGTAGTAATCTAAACAAAATATAAAACCATGAGAAAAAAAAAATTAGAGTAGATCGAAACAAATAGATTAGTCTTATTTTTTAAGTAGATTCCCTTCTTAGAGGTTTATATAGATATCCGAGTCAAAACCCTATTATAAGGATGCACAGACCACTCAAAACTAGGAAATAAATATTATATGCATACACAAGCAACTTGAAGCTAGAAAGAGATGTGCTAACTAACTAACCAATTATTGCAACAATCAAGTAATGAATGAAAGAATCCCATAGAAGGTGGCACCCAGAAGGGAGTGTCTCTCCTCATTGTTTTGTATTGTTGGCCGAGATAGATGATCTAGCTATAATGGTTGGGATTTCCTAGGGTGTTGAACTAGGGGGAGATGCCCACGTTCCATATCAGTTCCTCCTAGCTTAGTGTTGATATTATGGTAGTTGCGGGAGGTATTAACCTCCATGTGTAACCTTTGGATAGAATATAATATTTGAAAAGTAAGAGAGACCCTAAACAAATGTGTAGAAACCCTAGAAGACAAGTCGGCTCAGTAAAAGAATTAATATTAAACTATTAGATTGTAAAAGGACAATTCGGCCTAGACAAGTGACAAGAATCACTATAAATAACAGATGATCTAGCTCATTTGTACACACACACTTCATACACTCTCTCAATCAAGTTTGGCGCAAGCTTGGAGATGCAGCTACAAGGATGGAAGGTGGATCTTATGGGATGGTTATTGGACTCTCTCTCTAGCGCAATATATCCTAAGATGTGTGCCCTATCCTCTAGTATCTCTTGGTAGTGATCTTGGTAGTGTTTCTTGGTGGTATTCTCGGTAAGTGCAACTAAAAATGCAACTAGTGCAACTGCAACTACTGCAGTTGAGTATTGTTCTTGTTATGTGGCTTTGAGACTTTCTGTTTGGTGAGATATATTTTGATAAAGATGAGCTCTCTTGGTTATCTGTTGGTTCTAGTGATGCTTTCAGAATCATTTTATCTAGAAATGGTTATGGTGCTCGGGGGTGGCTGCATGCCTATGGTTGGGTGACAATAATGATATTTTCTATGGTAAAATGATCACATCTCTTTTATTCTAACAGGTTATGGGTCCACACTATCTTCAGATAATCTAACCACTGGAAGATAGATTGGGAATTTATTTGTTAAGCTCGTTATGACACTAGTTACAGCTGCAACTAGATTTTCTAATTATGCGGTTGCAACAAAGCCTAACCCTTGTGTTTGGGGACTTATGATGAAGATTTTGACCTAATTACTTGACATCCTAGTGTGCCCTATCCTAGAGAACCTCTTGGTACCCTCAACTAGTAAAAATGTCAGGTTTGGATTTTTTGTCAAAGTCAAAATCAAAGGTTGACTAGTCAAAGTCAAATTCAAAGGTTTAGAGTTTCTAGCTTTCTCTAATCATTAATCCTCTGATCCATTTTCTAATATCCTCTTGTCAATATGGTGTATAGTTTCATATTGGAATACAAGTTGGACGATGGTACAAGACTTCAAAGGTATGCACTTGTATATGTTATCCAAGTTATATCATCTAGTAAAACAACAATGTGTTTGCAGGGAAATTATTAGAGACCTTGTCCAATTTGTAATCTTGGATTTAGAGGAACAATCACACCCTCTATAGTAGTTGAGGCTTCAGGTTCCAGGTACCCTTGTGAAATATGTTTGATGAACAATATTTGTGGAAGTTGTCATAGAAGAAGTTTATAAGCATGACACAATACTTACAACAACTACCAGATGGGAAACAATCATAAAAAATAGAAACAAACTTAAAGAGACTCGGAGGGAGACAAAATCAGAAAGAAGTTAGCAATCAAGAGGAAATGAGAATAGATTTGTGACACTCTGCAGAAAGAAAGAAGGATGCATACAAAAACATGGACTCTCTCAGATGAAGGGAGATGATTGAAGAATTCCAAAAGAAGAGCATGCATATTGATCATTCAGGCATGAAGCCAAGATTGGAAGGGAGATAATACCTAATAATATTATCCATTGAATAATTCGTGAATACTATGAAGTATATGTCCATGTTCTTCATTGGAAGTAGAAGCCATCATAAGAAGCACATGTTCAACTTGACTCTAGAAGAAGTCATCTTCAAAAAGAAGCCTTGAATATCCCTGGTTTTCCATCTACATTTATGTTTCTTATGGAGAAAGSAATAAGTTGGAACCTTCAGGAAGGAAGGGCATGGAATCTATAGAAGATTCCATGGACTCCAACATTGAAGAAGGAAGTTGTGATGAAGAACAATGTATGTGAGAAATTGTGAAAAAGACTTATAAATGGAAGCATTGATAGATACAAGGCAAGATTCAGGGATAGAGGGTTCTCCTAGAAGGAAGGAGAATACTATGATRACAACTTGTTCCAGTAACCAGATATACCTCTATTTGAGCCATTATAACTCTTGCAATATCCATGGGTTGGAGTTTACATCAGATGTTTGTAAATATGGTTCTTCTCAATAGAGTAATTAAAGAAGAAGCATATAAAACAACCTCAAGGTTTTGAGGTATACTAGAAAGAGACCCATGTATGAAGATAGAAGAATACCTTGTATGGATTCAAGCAACCTAGTGCAAAGCCTCTCATGTACAACAATAGCATGGTGAAAACTTCCTATGACAGAGGAAGCGTATTGAAATGGTTCTTCATAAGTCTAGGATGATGGATTGGAAATCCATGGAAAACTCCCATGATGACAGACCTGGGGAAGTTGAGAGAATCTAATCTAGTATATCCATCGTTGTATTAACAATTGAATGGCTCATTAATGTATTTGGAGAATACTTAGTCGGATACTTGCTTTGTGGGATGTTAGAGTTATGATATACAATTGCATGGATTTATCGATTCAGATTGGGCAGGGAATGCAGATAACAGAATAAGTGCTTCTTGGATGTGTTTTAGTTTGAGAATTTCCATGATATCATGGGATAGCAGGAAAAAAAAATCGGTTTCACTCAACACTGCAGAAGCAAAATATATTCCAGCTTGCAATGCTTGTACGAAAGTAGTGTGGCTCTGTAAGACAGTTTCTGGGTTGTTTGATGAGGTGATGGATTCGATCGTGATGTATTGTAATAATCAGAGTTGTGTGAAGCTTTGAGAGAACTTGGTGTTCCATGACAGGTCGAAGAACATTGAGAACAAGTATTATTTTCTCTGTGATAGAGTCCATAGGGGAGAAATGGTTCTCCAGTATATCTCCATAGATGAGTAGATAGAAAATATTTTTGTAAAGCCTCTATCCAAGATGAAAAGTTTGTGTACTTAAGGGATAAGTTGGGGTTCGTGGAGATGACTTCCTTATTGGAAAAGGAAGTGATTACTCCCAGGTTGGGAGAGAGCACTGATATGTTATTGATATATGGACAGTCATTTTCTAGTTTGGAAAATGGTCCAGGTTGGGCAGTCACTTTCCAGTTCGGAAAATGGTCCAAGATTTCTGATGGATAGTCATTTTCCAGTTCAGAAAATGGTCTAGATCGGAAAATCATTTTCATAACGAAAATGGTTTGATGGATTGTTGATCTACCATAGATATCAATTCCCCTTATGGCTAGTGTGGGGGAATGTTCTAGGATAGTCATTCTTCTTGGCACTCACTCTGAGTAGTGGTCAAGAAGAATGGTCCACCTCTCCCTGAAGTCATTATTTTGAAGTTCAAAGTTGTGAGAAATTTTGAAGAATGGTTTTTTTATAAGAGGTTGGTGCAGGATAGTTATTTCCATAGGAAATGGTCCAGACAATCATTCCCTAGGGATGACTCATTCTCTCTAGGTTTCACTGTGAATAGTGCTGGAATAATGGCCCAGTTAGGTGAATGATCCAGGTTCAACAATTAGGGACAGTCATTCCCTAGGGAAGACTCATTCTATCTAGTTTGCACTGTGATTAGTGTCGGAAGAATGGCCCAGTTAGGTTAATGGTCCAGGTTCAAAAATCAAGGACAATTATTCTTCTATGCTTGAGAAGAATATTCCAGATATCCCATGGATGATGTTTAACTTTCCAAGGGAATATGTTCTTCCATATCTCACAAATCTGAGTGGAGGAATGGCCTAGATGCCTTAGCTTGTATCATGATATTGTTTATGTAGGATGATATCAGATGATATGATTGTTGTGGATATTGTATATCTCTGGACAATAGTTGTATGCTATAGTGGTGGATGTGCTCCACTGGTAGTAGTTGTGTGTCACTATTTAGTATCTCTGTGCTTCTAGGAGTGGTTGTGTACCACTGGATAGTAGTTGTGTACTACTATGGATATACATTGTTGTGTTCTATTGGATAACATTGTTTTGATTTCCATGGAGACTACCTCTAGTGTTGGAGATTATTTCCATCTAGATGGATAGTGAGATGATGCAGAGGCATTGGTCTACATCATACGAGTACAACTTAGAGATGGTGCATTGACACCATGCTAGTATGGCTTAGAGATGATGTAGATGGTACTCCACATAATGTTAGATATGATCATGCTAGTACATATTAGATATAATGCAAAGCATCATGATAGTACAAATTAGATATAATCTTACAACTTAGAGATGATGCAATGGAGAGGATGGTTCTTGGATCCATTGAGGACATTCAACATCTATTTGGACAATCATTCTTCTAGGACGTAGGTCTCAATTGGAAGAATGGTCCTTGTATCACTCTATTGAGTGAGTGACTTATTCAACATCATGCATGATTACTCATATGGAGTATGGCCTCGAGAGATGATGCAGTTGATGCTATGAGATGATATTGATAGTGGTGATGTTGCTCGTAAATTGATCTATATGATCATGAAATACCCTATGTGGCTATGACGATGCTACTTGTTAATACCTCCCTAGCTAGGAGGGACTGTTGATATTATGGTAGTTGTCGAAGGTATTAACCTCCATGTGTAACCTTTGGCTAGAATAGAATATTCTGGAAGCAACATAAACCCTAAACAGATGTGTAGAAACCCTAGAAGACAAGCCAACTCAGTAAAAGAATTAATATTAAACTATTATATTCTAAAAGGACAAGTTGGCCTAGAAAAGTGGCAAGAATCACTATAAATAAGAGATGATCTAGCTCATTTGTACACACACACTTCATATGCTCTCTCAATCAAGTTTGACGCAAGTTTGGAGCTACAACTGCAAGGATGGAAGGTGGATCTTCTGGGATGGTTTTTGGTCTCTCTCTCTAGCTCCATATACCATAATATGTGCACCCTATCCTCTAGTATCTCTTGATAGGTTTCTTGGTGATGGTTCTTGGTAGTATTCTTGGTAAGTGAAACTACAACTGCAGTTGCTGCAACTGCAACTGCTGCAACTGCAACTGTTGCAACTGAGTATTGTTATTGTTCTGTGGCTTTGAGACTTTCTATTTGATGAGATATCTTTGGAGAAAGATGAGCTCTCTTGGTTATCTATTGGTTCTAATGATACTTCCGAAATCATTCTATATAGAAATGGTTATGGTTCTCGAGGGTGGTTGCATACCTATGGTTGGGTGACAATAGTGATATTATCTATGGTAAAACAATCACATCTCTTTTATTATAATAGGTTATGGGTCCAAACTATCTTCAAATAGTCTAACCACTGGAAGATAGATTGGGAAGTTATTTGTTAATCTCTTTATGGCACTGGTTACAGCTGCAACTAGGTTTTCTAATTATGCAGCTGCAACAAACCCTAACCCTTGTGTTTAGGCACTTATGATGAAGCGTTTGACCTAACTCCTTGACATCCTAGTGCGACCTAGCCTAGTGCATCTCTTGGTACACTCAACTAGAAAAAATGTTAGGTTTGAAATGTTTTTCAAAGTCAAATTCAAAGGTTGAGTGGTCAAAGTCAAAGTCAAAGGTTTACTTATGGTCAAATTGATTTTGTGGTCCAAGTTGAAATTTTAGAGTTTCTAGCTTGTTCTAATCATTAATATTCTGATTCATTTTATAATATCCTCTTGTCAAGATGGTATATAGTTTTAGATTGGAAGACAAGTTGGATGATGCTACAAGACTTCAAAGGTATGCACTTGTATATGTTATCCAAGTTATATCATCTAGCAAAACATGAGTGTGTTTGCAGGGAAAGTATTAAAGACCTTGTCCAAGTTGTAATATTGGATTCATAGGAACAAGGACACCTTGCATATCAGTTGAGGCTTCAGGTTCCAGGTACACTTGTCAAATATGTTTGATGACCAATATTTGGATGTTGTTATAGAAGAATTTTATAAGCATGACACAATTCTTAGAACAACTACCATATGGGAAACAATCAGAACAAATAGAAACAAACTTAAAGAGACTCAAAGGGAGTCAGACTTAGAAAGAATTCAGTAATCAAGAGGAAACTAAAATAGACTTGTGGCACTCTGCAGAAAGAAAGAAGGATGCATATGGAAACATGGACTCTCTCAGATGGAGGGAGATGATTACAAAATTCCAAAAGAAGAGAATGAATATTGATCATTTAGGCATGATTCCAGGATTGGGAGGGAAATAATCCCTAATAATATGATCCACTGAAGAATCAATGAATACTATGAAGTATATGTCCATGTTCTTCATTGGAAGTAGAAGCCATGATAAGAAACACATGTTCATCTTGACTCTAAGAAGTCATCTTCGGAAAGGAGCCTGGAATATCCTTGGTTGTCCATCTACATATATGTTCCTATGGAAAAAGGAAGAATTTGGAACCTTCAAGAAGGAAGGGAATGGAATCTATAGAATATTCCATGGACTCCAACGTTGAAGAACAAAGTTGCGATGAAGAACAATGTATGTGAGAAATTGTGAAAAAGACTTATAAATGGAAGCATTGATAGATACAAGGCAAGATTCAGGGCTATAGGGCTCTCCCAAAAGGAAGGAGAAGAATATGATGATATCTTGTTCCAGTAATCAGATATACCTCTACCTGAGCCATTATAACTCTTGCAGTATCCATGGGTTGGAGTTTACATCAGATGGATGTAAATACTGTTCTTATCAACGGAGTAATTGAAGAAGAAGCATATAAAACAACCTCAAGGTTTTTAGGTATACTAGAAAGAGACCCATGTATGAATGTAGAATAAGACCTTGTATGGATTCAAGCAACCTGGTGTAGAGCCTCTCATGTAAAACAGAAGTGTGGTGAAAACTTCATATGACAGAGGAAGCGTATTGAAATGGTTCTTCATAATTTCGGGATGATGGATTGCAAATCCATGGAAAAATTATATGATGACAGACCTGAGGAAGTTGAGGGACTCTAATCTAGTAGATACGTTGTTGTATTAACAATTGAATGGCTCGTTAATGTATTTGGAGAATACTCAGATGGATATTTTCTTTATGGGACGTTTGAGTTATGATATACAACTGCATGGATTTATCAATTTAGATTGGGCAGGGAATGCAAATAACATAAGAAGTTCTTCTTGGATATGTTTTAGTTTGAGACTTGAAATTATATCATGGTCTAGCAGGAAAGAAAATTTTGTTTCACTCAACACTGCAGAAGAATAATATATTGCAGCTTGTGATGCTTGTATGGAAGCAGTGTGGCTCTGTAAGCCAGTTTCTGGACTGTTTGATCAGGTGATGGATTCAACCATGATGTATTGTAATAATCAGAGTTGTGTGAAGCTTTGAGAGAACCTAGTGTTCCATGAGAGTTCAAATCACATTGAGAAAAAGTATTATTTTCTCCATGATAGATTCCATAGGGGAGAAATGGTTCTCCTGTATATATCCACAGATGAGCAGATAGAAAATATTTTGGTAAATCCTCTGTCCAAGATGAAAAGTTTGTGTACTTAAGGGACAAGTTGGGATTCATGGAGATGACTTACTTATTGGAAAAGAAAGTGATTACTCCCAGTTTGGGAGCAAGCACTGATATCTTATTGATATATGGATAGTCATTTTCTAGTTTGGAAAATAGTCTAGGTTGGGAAGTCACTTTCCAATCTACAAAGTGGTCCAAGATCTATGACGGATAGTCATTTTCCATTTTGGAAAATGGTCCATATTAGACAGTGATTTTCATAATGAAAATGGTCTGATATATTGTTGATCTACCATAGATAAAAATTATCCTTATGGCTAGTGTGGGGGAATGGTATAGGACCATCATTCTTCTTGGCAGTCACTCTGAGTAGTGGTCAAGAAGAATGGTCTGCCTCTCCGAGAAGTCATTCTTTTGAAGTTCACAGTTGTGAGAAGTTTCGAAGAATGGTCTGTTATAAGGGGTTGGTGCAGGAGATTCATTTCCATAGTAAATGGTCTGGACAGTCATTCCCTAGGGCAGACTCATTCTCTATATTTTTCACTTTGATTAGTTCTGGAAGAAAGGCCCAGTTAGGTGAATGGTCCAGGTTCAAAAATCAGGGACAATAATTCCCTAGGGAAGACTCATTCTCTCTAGGTTTCACTGTGATTAGCGTCGAAAGAATAGTCCAGTTAGGTGAATGGTCCAGGTTCAAAAATCAGGGAAAATTATTCTTCTATGCTTGAGAAGAATAGTCCAGATATTCCATGGCTGATGTTTAACTTTCTAAGGGAAGATGATCTTCCAAGTATCACAAATGTGAGTGGAAGAATGGCCCAAATGACTTAGTTCGTATCATGATATTGTTTATGAAGGATGATATCAAATGATATGATTGTTATGAATATAGTATATCTCTAGACAATAGTTGTATGCTATGGTGGTGGATGTGCTCCATTGGTAGTGATAGTGTGCCACTAGTTAGTAGTTGTGTGCTACTAGGAGTGGTTGTGTACCACTGGAAAGTAGTTGTGTACTACTATGGATAGACATCGTTGTGTTCTATTGGATGGAATTGTTATGATTTCCATGGATACTACCACTAGTGTTGGAGATGATTTCCAGCTATATGGATAGTGAGATGATCCAGAGGCATTGATCTACATCATACGAGTACAACTTAGAGATGGTGCATTGACACCATGCTAGTACATATTAAAGATGATGTAGATGGTACTCCACATCATGCTAGATATGATCATGCTAGTACATATTAGATATGATGCAGAGAATAATGCTAGTACAACTTATATATGATCATAGAACTTAGAGATGATGCAGTGGAGAGGATGGGCTCTTAGAGCCATTGAGGACATTCAACATCTATTTGGAAATCATTTGTCTAGGACATAGGTCTAGATTAGAAGAATGGTCCTTGTATCACTTTGTTGAGTGAGTTACTTATTCAACATCATGAATGATTACTCATATGGAGTATGTCCTCGAGAGATGATGCAGTTGATTCTATGAGATGATATTGATAGTGGTGATGTTTCTCGTAAATTGATCTATGTGATCATGAGATAGCCTGTCTGGATATGACGATGCTACCTATTAATACCACCCTAGCTAGGAGGGAGTATTTATATTATGGTAGCCGTGGGAGGTATTAACCTCCATGTGTAACCTTTGGCTAGAGTAGAATATTATGGAAGCAAGACAAACCCTATAAGACAAGCCATCTCAGTAAAACAATTAATATTAAACTATTATATTCTAAAAGGAAAAGTCAGCCCATAAAAGTGACAAGAATCACTATAAATAAGAGATGATCTAGCTCATTTGTACACACAGATTTCATACACTCTCTCAATCAAGTTTGGCGCAAGTTTGGAGTTGTAGCTGGAAGGATGGAAGGTGGATCTTCTAGGATGGTTCTTGGTCTCTTTATCTAGCACCATATAGCCTAAGATGTGCGCCCTATCCTCTAGTATCTCTTGGTAGTGTTCTTGGTGATGGTTCTTGATGGTATTCTTGGTAAGTGCAACTACAACTGTAGTTGTTGCAACTGCAACTAATGCAACTGAGTATTGTTCTTGTTTTGTGTCTTTGAGACTTTCTATTTGGTGAGATATCTTTGGAGAAAGATGATCTCTCTTGGTTATCTTTTGGTTCCTGTGCTTCTTCTGGAATCATTCTATCTAGAAAAGGTTATGGTGCTCGGGGGTGGTTGCATGCCTATGGTTGGGTAACAATATCGGTGACAATAGTGATATTGTCTATGGTATAATGAGAATGTCTCTTTTATTCTAACACTTATATCAAAATCATCTCGTCTTTCCTCCAAACAGAGAAACATGCCAATATGTTGAAAAAGGACCATAAAAGATAGATTTTGTCCACTTAAATATCATAGAATCCATTTAAAAAACATCCCTTATTCCCTACTTAGATATCATATCTCATAGAAACATGCCAATATTTTGAAAAAGGACCATAAAAGATATATTGTGTCCACATGCAATGAATAATGACCAAAGAGATGTTGAATAAGAGATGTGTATGAGATATGATATTTAAGTAGGGAAGCACTCTAGAATTCTTCCTATGCATTTATAGGTCAGAGAAGTGACATAATGGATCTTTGATGTAAGACAAGAAGAGTTGTGAGGTTTTTTGGTGAGGTATGTAGATAAATGATTGGTGATAGCGAACACTATAGAGCTAAGTAAGTCAATGAAAGTGTTGACATAGATCCCATGCCTCTTAATTTATGAAACTGGATAGTGGGATGAAAGAAACTAGAAGTAACATGTTGATGTGTTGAGAATGTATATTCCCATTGGTTGGTTCCTAGATATGTCAATGTTGAAGAAATGTGAAATCCTATAGTGAATGGAGGTAATTTATTAGAAGTGTTGTTGCGGTGAAGAGTGTGGTGACTCCAAGTGATCATGTTCAACCCGAAACTATAATGAGAATTTAATATGTGGCATGTATGTAATAAAGAAGCTAGGAGGTGCATGTATGATGTATGATGTATGATAGTTGTTGAAATATAGTTTTTTAGTTATGATTCATAAAGTGTTGATGATCCATATGTGTGTGATATTCACCATGTGTGTTATACCCTAGAGATGGTGTGTTAATGCTTCAACGCCTTTCATCCATCTATATATGATTTTGTTTGATATATCTAGGTAGATAAAAGATGAAATAGGTATAAGAGAGTGTGGGATCAGTAGGAAAACTATATGGAATATTTCAAGGAATGGTAATATCCCATGAATATATATTTCTATCAGAGAAGTAGCACTATACCCTATAACATTGTGGTGGACGTAAAAGGACAAGCTGTGAAACTCGTCATGGGAACTAGAGGCATAAGGAATGATATATGCACTCGAGGATCCATAAAATGGACGTGATGAATGATGTGTAAGTTCCATGTTAGAAATAAAAAATCATATATGTTTTATACGCCAAATGTTGATATTCTTGAAGAATTGAATAATTGAAAGAGTACACCAATGATGCATGAAGAAGCGAAGACTATGTGATTCCTGATGGATATAACAATTGAAAGAATATATTTTTTATAGGATTCATACTATGACCAAACATAAAATATACCTAAACCAACTAATATCAAAGAAAGTGGCATTGGTTTTTGTGCATGTTGTAGAATTCCTTGAATTGGAAGAGAAGACTAGTGCCTAATATAAGCTAGCATATATATTATGGATTTTGTAGAGGTATGTGCTTTCTAGATTGTTCCAATTTTAACATGGACATGTCATATCCAAACTACTTATTTAGTTTCTTCCTTAGCTACCATGTACTATACTTCACAAGAAGAAAGAGAAAGCGTTCTCAATTCTTATTGGACCATGAAATTGGGCTTGAACCAATTTGAAATGCATACCCTATCATAGAGAATATGTTAGTATCATATCCTACTTAATCAGAATTAGTATAACTGTAACACCCCAGTTTTAACCCTTATGAACTATATTGTATTATTTAATTGTGACTTAGGTTGGTGAGCCGGTAAAGTTGAAAAGGGGCCAAAGTGCCTAGGAAATGTAATAATTCATATACATTAATAAAATACATTGTTGGTTGCAAGACGAAGAAGGAAAAAAGAGATAGGTAGCTATGATTCCACGAGAGAGGGGGATTAAGGGGATGAGTATTTTTGTTATATTGTATTTACCCATAATTGATTTTAGGGAGAAAAGTGGTTACATGAGCTTCTTGGGAGTAAGGCCATGTGATTCTTATTTTCATGTAATTATATAAACATCCCTTTTGGGGGTTCTTCTTCTTGTTCACTCACTCACTCGGGGTTCACTTATTCTTATTCATTCACTATTACACCCTTCACACTCTTTCATTTTTTGGTGCCTCATTCTTGCTATGTGCTCTTGGCCTAACCATGTAAATGAATGGATCTAAGAGGAGAGCCATTGCTAGATGTCTGTAATAAATTACTGATCATTCTAGGAGGGAATGGATGACTATGCATATGAGATTGATGGTAGTTCTATAAGAACTCTCCATAACTGAGAATCCTTGGAGATTCCAACACGGATATTTCCTAACCAGTAGCATGTTGATTATTTGGGTTGTTTTTCATTGATGTCAACCCTTGAAGAAAGTCCGGTAGCGAATTTCGGTAGCACAAAGGTTTGGGTAATGGGCCCAAGTTTGTTTGATGTATAATGGTATGATTTTTAATCTATTTGAAGGTAAGACTATTCTAGATGGATAGTACATGCCATGCCATTTCTGGTGGTATGTGGAATGTCACATAACTCCTCACGGTTAGAGAGTTATGGCCATGTGAAGTTGGAGAACCCTCTTGAGTCATCTAGAAGCCCCAAAAGGTCAAAGTAGTCAAAGTGGTTGAAAAGAATAAATTATTTAAAAAATAAAGTGAAGTGATGAGTGTATTATATGTCAAAGTGGATACAAAAGAAATTCTTTAAATAATAAAGTTAATGGAGAAATTACTAAGTGGACAAGTGGTTAGAAGTGGGTTAGCCCTAAAATACGGAAAGTGGTTTAAGAGATTTCAGAAGGTAAATAATAAAGTGAAGTGATGAGTGTACTATATGTCAAAGTGGATACAAAAGAGATTATTTAAATAATAAAGTTAATGGAGAAACTACTAAGTGTAAAAGTGGTTAGAAGTGGGTTATCCCTAAAATAAGGAAAGTGGGTTAAGATGATTAAAAGGTAACCCCTTGAGGAAGCTACATAAAAGTATAAATAAGAGGAAAAAGTCTTTCATTTTAATCACACTTAAGAATATTGAATATCTACAAGTAACTGAGGTAACCAAAGGATATCTAAGTCGAATTTCAGAGGGAAGGTGAAGTAAAGAAGGCCGAAATTCAAGGGAGGATAAATTCTTTTGATGATACTTTCTAATGTATGTTATTTACAAGTCATTTCACCATTTTCGCAATAACATTTTTTCTAAAATGATTCAGACTGTGAAATTGGGAGGCCGTTGAGGAAACATATCCAAGTAGACGTGATAAAAATTTCATCTTGTGGATCGTCGTATTTTTGGAGTTACACTATGTGTAAAATAGGGTTTGTGGCTAGTCCTGAAACTAGTCTAAAACATGTGTTTCCGGTAAAAATGTCATAGCTTCTTCATAAAAGATCCAAATTCAGTAAGACCAAATTTATTGGTTAGAGTACAGTCTGTAGTATGTTGTGTATTATTTTCAGATCTATACAACAAATATTTCGTGTGGGGAATTCTCTACAAGTTTGATCTCTAGAATAATCCAGAATTCAACAAGGTATGCCATTTTTGCTATAACTCCTTTTCTGAGAGGTTCCAAGTAGTGAAATATG
>ML784563.1:397335-414518 GCA_009831015.1 Picea engelmannii | reverse complement strand
CCCTAATATTGGCTCATTACCCCTTAATTGGGGCATATTATATTAGTAATGTTATTTTATTTATGTCGGCTTTAGGCCATTAGTTGTAATTATACCTCCTAGTCTCTTATATATACCAAGGAGACATTTTCATTTTGAATCATTAGGTACTTGAACATTTAAGTGGGGTAAAAGGAGGTTGCCCCCTCGAAGAGGCTTATTATTTGAAATGATCTCTTTTTCAAGGCGTTGAGTACTTTTTCTATGGTTTTTCTATGCTATATTGATATTTGGTTCTTAACAAAATGTGATTCAAAGAATCCACTAGAGAATGAGACCTATTGACAGAGATATGGAAGGGCAATATGGAAAAATCAGGTACTCGAGCTTAAGTTTAGTCCAAGAAGTAGTTTTATGTTTTATCAATATCTTCTTTTCCTTTCCTGAGTTTTTCAAAAAAATATTTCTTCACTTATTGCATTCAAATGAAGCCAAGAGATATACCCTTGTATATCCTCCATGGAAAATTGTAGGCATACTTCCTTCTTGTATAACCGATATTCACCAAGCTCCTTCCTCTGAGCCATATGATGTTCATGATCATTCTTGTGAGCTTAATGAAACCAAAGTTGAGCTTGTACCTTATGTTCTTAATCATACACCCTCCAAGATTCAAGAAACATACAGTCCTCATAAATTTCCTTCCATCCTTCATGACTTTCCTCTGAAACATTATAAGTACCTTCCTCGGTTCAATGGAGAGCTTGATGGAAATTCAGCAGAAAAACATATTCAAGTCTTTGAGAATTTTATAGAACTTTTTGAGATCGAACATGATGATGTGTCTATGAGGGCCTTTTCTTAGTCCTTACAAGGAGATGCCAAATCATGGTTCATACATTTGCAGCCTCGGTCGATTAGCTCATGGGATGAATTGAGGGAAGCTTTTGATAGATTTTGGGGTGAGAGAAAGTCATGGGATCTACTCCTTTCATAGTTTTATGCCATGAGAAGAATTAAATATGAAACCATATCAAATTTCAATAGGAGGTTTGCTAGTATTTATTATAAAATGCCTAACGAAATTCAACCCACTGAAGCTATTTCCATGCTCCATTATGCAACAGCCTTTCATCCAGATTTTTCTTTCCTTCTGATGGAAAGAAGATCTAAGTCCTTACAAAAAATGTTTAATGATGCTCAGGAGTTTCAAAACAATATTCAAGCATGTAAACAAATTCGAAATGAGGATTTGGATGCTAAAGAACATGACAGTGAATATGAACAAAAAACAATTGATTTAAATCTTGAGAAGAGGGTTAATAATATCATATGTCCTCTTGAAGCTTTAAATGTTGATGATTTTGCAAAGGATTATATTCCACTTATTGAAAAAGAAGGTGCTAATTCATCTTATGTTCCATCTCATCATAAGCACGAGGCTTATTGTTTTATGTATTCATTTGTAGACAGTCAAGAAAATGAATTTGCGAATCAGATTTTTGAAGAGCAGGTTGATGTCCCAATCTTTTTCTCGTTGGATGACATTGAAAATGTTGTTTATTTGCCTATATATGATGAATATGATGATTATTATGGTGTTGAATTCCTAGAACAACCAACTGCATGTTCTCTATCAGAAAATGTTCCTTTTCATCAGTGTAATGAGAGTAATCAGCCTACATATCATAGTTACAAAGAAACAAGTATTGAATCAGCTTAAGGAAATTCTTTACCTTTATGTTTTTCTTCATTTAAATTGTTGAAATAAAATTCTAATATCATCACTGAAGAAAATGAATGTGTGTTGATTCCAAATCACACTGATTCACTAGAAAAAAATGATAAGAAATTGCAACAATATTCTCATTTGTTTGATGACCCTGTTACTTGTTATGTAGAAGGTCTTGTCAGTTCAAAATTGAATCCATTGGTCAAAGATGAATCTGAAAATGAGTATGTTCAACAATCCAAAGAAATTGAAAAATGTGCATATGACAACAGTGAAGAAAATGAAGAAAGTTTTGAATTAGGTGAAAGAACTTTGCCATTGTGTTTTGCGTCTTTCAAATTGTTGAAGCAAAATGTTATAATGATTTAAATAAAAAATCTTCCAGGCATGATGTTGAATATGAAGAAATTAGTGGAATTGAAAATCAAAACTCTCTTCCATTATGTTTTTCTTCCTTTGAATTGTTGAAAGTAAATCATGAGATAACAGAGGAAGCAATGAATTCTGACTGCATTCACAGTGACAGTGTTTTACATGAGAAAATTGTTATCGGTGAAGAGGACCAACAACCTTCTCATACTTTTAATGACCTTGTTGTTGATTACATGGAAGGTTATTCTAGTTCAGATTTGCAGCCTGTGATCAATTACCATCTTGGAAATAAATATGATGGTCAATCAACATCAGTGTTAGATATGGATTGCTTGCCACTAGGGGTTTCATTTCAGCCAACGCTGTCTTCTGATTTAGAAGATTGTTATTTCCAGTAGTCTCAACATATTTTGCATCCTTTTTGTGGTAATAAACAGGTTGAATTACATGAAAACAAGGATGTAGTGGAAGGGGTGAAACATGATTGTTGTTTTATGTATGTTATGGAGGATCCATTTGCGGTTTTGTTGGAGGCAACAAACAGTACCAATGTTTTTAATTTTTTGAGATTTGAATTTATAGATAAATTTTGGAATGACTTATCAGTAAACATGCTTTGCAGCAAGCATGTGCAAAGAAAGAAAAAAGTGGATAAAGTGCTTGCATGGTTGCGTTGGCATTTTGATTTCACTTGATTGGCATATTTTTCAGCAGTTAGGGTAGGTAAGAGTGAGAATAATCTCGGTACTACGAGCATTTCTTTTAGCCATATGCAGTTTTCATTTTCAACTTAGTTTCAAATTTTAGTTTGGAGCATATACCACTTTGGGTTTTCAGCGGATGTATGTTACAAGTTACAGTTGGAAAGTTGAGTTTGGGAGAAACCCAATGGATAGGTGTTTGATCTACTATTCTTTGCTACCTCACAAGGAGGATAACATCCTCGTTGGAGACAACTTTTAGCACCATGATTCTCATAGCTAAGGTTAGAGGTTTGTCAACAATTTGCAAAGTCATACCTGTTAGAACCCATACTTGTTTTATGCATGGCATCATCTAAAATCTCCAAGGGTCAGTTTCAAAAGGAATCTTATCATTTATTATTTCCATTTCCATTTGCAACTATGTGCTGTAAAATTTGTTGTGCGTTGCATAGAGAAATTCATAACGCAAAGGGTTCTGTCACACAGTGGATTTCGTCGCGCAGTGGGTTGTCACGCATGGGGTGCTGTCGCATAGAGGATTTCATCGTGCAGTGGATTTTGTCACGCAGTAGATTTTGTCGTGCAGTGGGTTGTCACGCATAGGATGTTGTGACGCAGAGGATGTTATTGCGCAGTGGATTTCGTCGCAAATTGGATGTTGTCGCGCATAGGATGTTATCGTGCAGAGGATTTCATCTTGCAGTGGATTTCGTCGTGCAAAGGATTATGTCGCACAAAGTATTTTTTCACGCAAAGTATTCTTTCATGCAAAGGATTTTACTACGCACAGGCTACAGGTCGCGCTGCGCAAATGACTAGTTTAGTGGTCAACTTCAAGATCACTTTTTGACCAACTGAAGAGGAATTTTGAAAATCCCCGAGAGAATTTTGTTGAGGACAAAACAAATAATACAAACCTCTCTCAGTTTTGAAAAATGTTTCATATTTTTGGATATTCGAAGGAATCTTGGAGCCCTATTTTTCATTTTTCATGATTTCTTGTCCGAGACATGTTTTTGCGACACGTATTCTGGCCAGCTGGAAGTGAATTTCAAGAAACCGAGAGATTTTTGTCTTTATAATGAGCTTAAATACAAAAAAATCTCTCAGTTTCGAAAAATATTTTTTTATTAGTGAGATATGATGTAATATTTAATGCCTATTTTACCAATTTGTTGCACAATCCGCTGCGTTTTTTGCTGTAGGTTACTGTTACATAGCAGACTTGCTGTGTAGGGATGACAGAGTGTCCAGAAATGCACATGATGAATTATCACAACCATATGGTATAATTTTGATCATTATCAATGATTGTAAAGAATATTTTGGTTACGATTATGATTTGGCAAAGTCAGGTTTTCTATTTTTAATAAATCCGTTGAAGTTATTATTCTCTTTCAAAGAAATTAGATTCATGATTCTAGGAGAGAGTAGTTCAACCCTAGTAGTCAAGGGTGACATTATTTTTCTATATATGGCGATCATTTTCATGTAAAAGGGGTTGGTTGGAAAAATAGTGTAGACAGTGTCTATTGAATGTAGCTTTCAAATTCGATTGAAACTTAATGCAAAGGTCCTTAAGCTTTGATGAAAATATTCTAACAGTGGCAGTCTAATGGATTGTATTCTTTCTTTGTGTATGTTCTTTCCTATGCTCTTATATTCACAATTGTAAATTTCTATCTAAATCAAAACGTGATTTCGAATCTAGAATTCACTGCGCAATGCTCTAGATTCGCGCCATTTAGACAAACTGTGTTTCTTCTAAGTTAAATCTAAATTCATCCTCAATGATGCTTCGAGTTGCTTCATGTGTTTTTCTCCCGCCACACACAACGATTTTTAACTGAAAGAATGTTGCTTATTTAGCCTTTATCCCCTCAAGTTCAGTCACTAATTCATTTGTTTCTCTTTTTTTCAGAATTTGACTCCATTGCCCAATGGTACTTTCTCTCTTTCTTGTCTTACCATCCATTTTGAAACAAAAATAAACTTATCCTATTGCAGAATCTGACCTCTATGCATTTATTGATGAAATATTTGAGTTATTACCATTCATTAGACATATGAGAGAGCCCTCTCTGGTTGTATAGGTCATAATACAATCTAAAGTTGGTTGAAACAGTTACCTCGGGGCTTTCTTTGATATAACCCAAAGAAATTACCGAGTGCTAACATGTGTATGATTGCTCATTTTTTCATTGTTTATTTACTCTGCAACTATTGGATGATAATGCTACATTGATATAACACTTGCATTTTATGTTGAGAAAGGATTAAATTGATCTATTATTGATTCACCCCCCCTCTCAGTAATCCAACATAACACTAGATCCCTAGAGATAAATGGAACAACCTAAGGGACTGCATGGCAAAGAAAGGTGTTCATTTCTTTGGGTTGTGTAGGATGAGGGGGAAAGAGAGCTGGAAATTCAGATTTGTTGTGTGGTTGGAAAACCTAAGAGATAGTTAGCCAACTATTGTGTGGTTCAGATTTGGCCTAGGACCCATCCTTGTGGATTCATAGCCCTGGATCGGGGGTGCCTTGATGTTGAGAGTAAAATAACACCAGTGTCGATTGTTGGGAGGAAAGTCCTTGGTCTGCAGCGAGTTGGTGAATGTTTATTTGAAAACATAAGTGTTATCTGTGTTTTCTATATAATGTATATTTCATTGTGTATTTAATTATCTCTGAGATATGTATTTATAATGTGCCTATTTGTTGGTTTTTGTTTTGTGCATGGCACGTTGTTTATTTCTTTTATGTTGTAGCATGGATCTTGATTAATGCATGTGGGTCTTTCATGCTTTATTTCATATTGAGATCAATTCAAAAGCAAGTTTTTGGAGTAGCGTGGCCAACCTATTGGTGGTTGAGTACGTTAGAGATTGGCATGTGGAAAGCCTGTGGCTAGCTAGGTACGTTAGAGATTGGTATCAGAGCTTCTAGTTGAAACAATGGACTTGTATGGGCCGAAATGGGTGTGAATCGAGCAGATTCTCCATTATAGATTCAACTAGTACAAATTTTGGGAAAATGGGGGGGGAATTAGAGTGAAATCCACAAATTCGTGAGAAAATCCATGTTTAGATGATTCGGGATTGTCTGAGAAGTTTAATGGTTTCGATCTACAAAGTTGTAGAGCCAAGTTCGACTTGGAAGGTTGAAATTTCATTTTTTTTAATGGTCATTGTAGTGTGAGGTGTAGAGGGATCCAATATAAACCTAAAGCTTAGGAGAGGTAGCATATTAGGTTGCACAGGTTTAGAGAAAACAACATTAAGACCTTTGGAAAGGTCAAAGAAAAGATAAGGAGGGATATCATTGCAGGAGTTAAGCAGAAGCCAGAGCATCATGAAGACAAAGATCCTTGTAAAGGATCATGGAATAGTGAACGTCCCCTTTTGAATTTTGGGAGCGATCACAACCATTGAATCAAGGAAGGTCTAGATTGTTAGATCAGGAGTCATGTAAGTAAGAACCATCATATTGAATTCGTCTATCATCAGTCATTGATCGAAGCTAGTAGGAGATAGAAAAATATGGAACTTCGCCACTACGGTGATTATGGGAGGCAGGGAAGAAGCATGAAATGTCGAAGGCCGAAGTCGTGAAATCTCGCCGACCGTCCGATATGAGAGGAGGCTTGGGTGAAATCTAATTTTTTGGTCAGGCTCATCTGACCTTGACCACTTTGGGAAGTTTAACTCTGGGAGAATCGAACCATTTTAGAAGTGTTATAACCCAGAGTCCTAGAGTGTCGAAGTCTCTAATTCCCTTCGACCGTTAGATCGAGGGAAGGAATTCGGGAGTAATGTTGAACGTTAGATATAGAAATGGTGGAAGGATAAAGTAAGAATAGGTTTTAATCGATAGTAAGTAGTCATAATTTCTTTATGACCACTTCGATAGTTATAACTCTGGGGGAAATTGAACTACTCGAGAGTCATAGTATCCTGGAGTCTTGGAGTGTGGAAGCCTCRAAATCTCACCAACTGTCAGATYGAAGGAATAATTCAGGAGAAATTTCAGCCATTAGATCATAAGTAARAGGATAGAAAAGTTTCAGGACTCTAGCACTTCACCACTTCAATGACTACTAGAGACTAGGCAAATCCACGAAGTGCAAAGCTGCAACTGTGAGATTATGCAGGCCGTCAAATCTAGAGTGGATGAACGTGGACCGTTTGTTTGGTGGATGATGTGTCTTATTCCACATGGCAGAGGTTCCATATGGGCACACATGTCACATGAATTCAAGGCCTTTTTGGACCCCAACCTGTTCATTTTTAGTGACACATGGCACATATTCCATGGGTCCATGTCACCATAGGTGACATCAACATGCCATGTCATCTCTGGGAATATGGCCTCYGGGGGTGTCCAACATCTCTACCAATGAAAGTGTTAAAGACTGAAGTTGAAAATTCATGCAAACCGTTGATCTAAGATCCCTTTGGGACCTTTCTCAACGATTAGATAAAGTAGTGGAAGGATGGCGCAAGMACTTCGGCATATATCACTCTGRGGAAGTGGAACGACTTGAGAGTTGAAATGTATCACAGTCCCAGAGCGGCAAATTCCTGAAATATTAAGGACCATCCATCCCATAGCTTGACTAAGTCCTAGCTGTCAGATTAATCCAGTGGAAGGATAGTGTAAGCAAAGGGGTTAACCGATGGTAAGAGGTCATCGTCACTTTATGACCGCTTCGACAAGTATAACTCCGGGGAAGTGGAACGACTCAAGAGTTGAAATGTCCCAGATTCTTGGAGTAATGAATTCACATGGGCCATTGATCTAAGACCCTTCAATATTCCTCATGACCATCCAATTAAATAGTGGAAGGATAGGGTAAGTACTTCGATGGGTAAAATTCTAGGGGAGTTGAACGACTTGAGAATTGTAATGTCCCAGAGCATCGAAGTCTCGAACTAATTAGAGAGCATCCATACTAGCACCTAATTAAGTCACATTCATTGACCTCGTTGAAACCTCTAGATGATGTGGGACCGTACAGTCAATGAGAGATTAAATCTCGACCATCCGATCTACTAGTGGAGTTAATAGAAGGGTTCGACAATGTTTACTCCAGGAGAAGTTGGAATATTGAAAAGGGAGAATAGCTGAAGGAAAAAGTCCAGAGGACTTGGTCCCAAAACTGGTCTCATGATAAGGTAAAGGGATCAATTAGAGGAGCGAAGAGCCTAGAAGTAACCAAGCCCTCAGAAATTTTGTTTGAACAAGATCCGGTGTAGAAGTGTATAGAGGAAGGCGCTAAAGAGTGATTAAGCCTGTGGTTTCAAGCTGTGGTCACATGGAATGTGGATTGAAGGAAGCACCTATGCATAATTCAAATTTTGTACCAATTTGAAGGGGTTGTAGAATAGTTTGACAATATTTCCACACAACCATTCCATTGCCACTACAAGATTCTGTTTGCACAAAAAGGGTGAAAGTGACTTTTTCAGAAATCCCTAACTTTCAGCTCGAAGATTAGATTGGGGCATGGGAGTAATCATCGGAAATATTACTCAGAGAATAATAACATTAATTTGTTATAATTTGGAGAATGATGATATATATCTTCATGAATTGAGAAGAAAAAGTACATGTAGCATTAATTGGAAGATTTCTATAATATGTATAATTCTAACAAAAATGGTTGCCCGCAGATTTGGCATGATTAGAGATTTAATTGGATCAATTCCAGTCTAGGATTGGATATCATAGTTATGGAAGCATGACAAATCTTGCAAAAGCTAGTTGAGGCAACAAATAACTATAGGGAAAGTAATGAAAAGTGGATAACGAACTCAAGAATAGTGGAACATAAGTATTAGTCAACAACTATAGGATCTGAATGAATTGCAAATACAAAAGAAAGAATCCTCACATAAGACATGAAGCTAGCAGGTGAATAATGTCAGTAATGAGAATAGAAATGAAAAGTATGTTTTCCTAGCCTTGAAGGAAGAGAGGTGTAGACGGTTGCAAAGTTTAAGTGTGAAAAAAGTAGTCTAATGGACAGCTAGGAGTAATAGTATTTGATTCAAGAATGTTTTGGAATATTTGAGTTGTGTCATTCCAGGGTGCTGGAATGTTTCATAAAGGTAATGTTGGATATGACTACCCAAAAGGAGCTACTGCAAATTGAGTACATTGGTTGGATTGCAGAATGACCAAGTGAAACTTGGCTAGAAAGTATTCTGACTAGGGAAAAATAGTGCGGATGAGCAGAATGGGAGCACACAATGCAACAAGGATTTGAATGGATTCAAGGACAACCAACTACAACATAAATAAATAAATAAGTGAAATGAAACATAAATCCACTAGAGTTCATGAGTCATACAATGAAGTTAAAATGCATATGCATTAGTATGCATGCTCATAGTGAATGCTTGGTGCATATGGATGTGTAATTGTGCATATTCACATGCTTGGATATGCATATAACATTCATGTGAACTTAGAATAGTCTATTATTATGAAATAATGATGTTATGGAAATTGAGTATGACTAATGATGGATTATGTATTCAGGAAAAAAGATATAGCATGGTTAAATATGTGGATGTTGTTTTTGCTTATGATTTCCATTTGTGTGAAGACCCATGAGGGTGGTAGGAATGGTTATCAAAATAATGAAGGAGGAATTCTATGAGCTTCTACAAATACCAGTTGATCAGTTAGCATCAAGTAGGTTAATATAAGCCAAAGAACTAGAGTATGTAGTTGTTATTGATGCTAAAATTCATATAGATAGATTTTCAGTTGTATATTGTGTTATGATTGGTTATGGGATCATAATTGGGTTAATTCAAGAGACATACTCCTTCTATAACAATGAATTTCCCTAGACCTAGTCATGTGTGAGACCATAATATGGCTGTATATGGAAGGGCTATAATACTATGTGAGTGATCAATGGTATCTATTGTATATCTGATGTTTGCACTGCAACCTCTTTACCGACACTAAAGAACACTTAAGAGTTATATTCTTGGTGTTGTGTTTGGGTTGAAAAGGAAGGTATCCAAATAATCAAGAAAGCAATAGGAAGTGTGTGGATGATGTGTTGAGGCATTGGCCAAACCCTCCAAGTCATCGTGGGGGAATGCATGACATAGTTATGTGCTATTATGTAGTCAATGCATGGATGCATTGTGTAGTTGTGGCCATGGGTATTGGCACATCGATTTTTATTTTATTTAGTAATTAATTGTTGCATTATTAAAATCATGTGGTGTTGAAGATACAAAATGATGGATAGTTTCATTATATTTAATATGAATACTAGTTGAAGGTGATTGGATTGTTGTTGTTACAATTCTAAGATCACTTTTTGGAACTATTAAAAATGTTACAAGTGGTATTACAGGAGTTATTGAATGAATTTTGGTGAATGCATGTATATATTATATAAAGTAGAAATGATTACGATAACAACTGAAATGATGTGAGTATTGCTAACTCATGAAGTTGAAAACACTTCAGGAGTTGTTAGATAATGCAATAAGAAGGTTGCATGCGAGAGTAGTTATATAATGATAAATTATGGAAAAGCTCTGTCAAGGGAACATAGTGATAGAAATATTGGCAGATAGAAGAAATAAAAATATTGGTTGATAATACATATGTAAAGAATGATGGGTTTATTCCAGTTAATAGTTGGATTAATGGAAGTAATTGAATTGTTGTTGTAAACAATTCTGAGATTACTTTGTGAATTTTTTTTTTGTAATTGTTTCCATGGAAATATACATATGCATGGTACTGACATTTGTTTTGGGTTGAGTGTAAATTGAGAAAATTGTAGGTAGCATGGTCTTGGATATGGAAAGGATGTAAGCCAAAAGGAAGAATGATATCTACAACTGCAAAAGACAAACATTATGAGCATAAAATCCATGCCTGAGAATTTTTTTTTTCCTTTATAAAATAAATTTTAGAAATTATTAATTACAAATTGTTATGTTATGCTAACAATTTGTGTGGGAGGTTGAGGAAATTGTAGGGAGGATGGTCTTGGATGTGTCAGGGATGAAATCCCATACATAAGATAAATTATTGTTGCTACAAGAGCCAAACATGATGAGCAGAAAATTCATGCTTGAAAATTTTATTTTCCTATATAAAACAGATTTGAGAAATTAATAGTTACAAATCGTTACATGATTATGCTAACAATTGGTTTAGCTGATTCAAGTTTGAGAAAATTACAAGAATAATGGTATTGTGTATGGAATTTTTGTAAGCCATAATAAAGATTGATTCATGTAGCTGCAAGAGCCAAACAAATTATAAGTTGGAAGCTCATGCTTAGAAACTTTTTTTTCCTGTATAAAACATATTTGACATTTATGACTGAAATTGTTATAACAATATCTCATGATGATTGTATTTTTATAATACATATGAGATTTTGGCTATTGAAGTTGGAAGCTCGCAAAAAATAACACCATAAGGAAATCAATCTCAATGATGAAGGCATGGAATGAAGAAAGTCCAGTGGACTTGTTGTAGCTAGAGTTCTTGAAGCCGCAACTTTGAAACTAAGTGCACTGGATCCCTGGAGAGAAATGTAACTACCTGAGGGATTGCATGGCAGAGAAAGGGGTTCATTTCTTTGGGTTGTGTGGGTTGAGAGGGAAGGATATCTTGATGGTTGGAACTACTGCCAGAAATATAAATTTTGAATATCATTATACATGTTTTGGGTTAGAATTCCTATGTATACATGTTTAATTTTAGGCTAGAGTGCCTATGTATATAAGGGTTGGTTGGATTTCCTGTGTGGATTAAGGCCAAAGAGCCTAGATTTGTAATGTTAATAACATTGGAATGGTGTTGTGCACTAAGGACAATGCCAAAATAAGGGGAGGGGGATGTAACACCCCAATTTTAGCACTTATGAACTGTAGTGTATTATGTAATTGTGACTTAGGTTGGTGAGCCGGTAAAGTTGAAAAGGGGCTAGAGTGCCTAGGAAATGTAATACTTCATATAAATTAATAAAATACACCATTGGCTACAAGTCAGACAAGGACAAAAGAGATAGGGGGCTATGATTCCATGAGAGAGGGGGCAAAAGGGGATAAGTATTTTTATTATATTTTATTTACCCATAATTGATTTTAGGGAGAAAAGTGGTTACATAAGCTTCTTGGGAGGAAGGCCATGTGATTATTGTTTTCATGTAATTATATAAACATCCCTTGTGGGTTGTTTTGGGGGTTCTTCTTATTATTCACTCACTCACTCGGGGTTCACTTGTTCTTATTCATTCATTGTTACACCCTTCTCACTCTTTTATTTTTTGGTGCCTCATTCTTGCTAAGTCAGGTGCTCTTGGCTTGAGCATGGAAACAAATGGCTTGAAGAGGAGAGTCATTTCTATATGGTTATAATAAATTATTGATCATTCTAGGAGGGAATGGATGCATGTGCACATGAGATTGATGGTAGTTCTGAAAGAACTGTCCACAACTGAGAATCCTTGGAGCTTCCAGTAGGGATGTTTCYTGACTAGTAGCACTGGATCACTGGAGAGAAATGGAACAACCTGAGGGATTGCATGGAAGAKAAAGGTGTTCATTTCTTTGGGCTGTGCGAGCTGAGGGGGAAAGAGAGCTGGAAATTTGGATTTGCTATGTGGTTGGGAAACCTAAGAGCTAGTTAGCCAATTGTTGTGTGTTTCATATTTGGCYTGGGACCTGTCCTTATGGATTCATAGCCCTGGCTCAAGSGTGACCTATTGTTAAGAGTAAAATAACAACAGTGCTATGGTTGGGAGGAACGTCCTTGGTTTATAGCCAGTTGGTAAATGTTTACTTGCAAATACAATTTCTCTATGTGTTTTCTGTATAATGTATATTCCGTTATGTATTTAATTATCTCTGAGATATGTATTTATAATGTGCTTGTTTGCTGGTTTTTTTGATGTGCATGCCACATTATTTATTCCTTTTATGTTGTAGCATGGATCTTGACTAATGCATTTGGGTCTTTCATGCTTGATTTCAGATTGAGATCAGTTCAGAAGAGAGTTTTTTGAGTAGCGTGGTCAGCCTGTGGGTGGATGGGTGTGTTACAGATTGGTACATGTCCATCCTATCAGTGGTTGGGTACATTACAATAACCAAGAAGTGAAATAGAATCCTTATGATAATAGAAAACATCATAATTAAAAGTTTCTTGAAGATATCTAAGAATCCTCTTAGCAACTTTCCAATGAATTTCATGAGGTTTCTATATGAAACTTGAAACCATACTAATGAAAAAGGAGATATCAGTCCTTTAATGAGTCAAATAAATCAAACTACTAACAATTTGTCAATAGAGTGTGGCATTAACAAGAGGTGACTCACAATCAACTATTAATTTTACTCTTGACTGAAATGGTGTTGGTGAAGTCTTAAAATCACTCACGTGAAACCAATACATAAAATCCAAAGCATACTTAGGCTGAGAAATGAAGATCCCATCAACCATATGTGATACATGAAGACCCAAAAAGTAATGTAGAAGGCCTGAGTCTATCATCTGAAAATTCTTATTTAGATCATTATTCAATCCCTATATTAATAAAATCTTATTTCCTACAAGAAATACATCATCCGCATAAATAAAAACTATGAGGACATAATATTGAAATAAATGAACATATAGATTTGGATCAGATTTATTATTCTTGAAACCCCTCTTCAATAAATGAGTATCAATTTTTCCATACCAAGCCCTAGGTGTGTATTTACGATCATACAAGGACTTATGGAACTTGCATAACAAACTTGAAGTGTCAAAAGTGATGAAACCAAGTGATTTTTGTAAATAAATTTCTTCATGGAGATCACCATTTAATAAGGGACTCTTGACATCCATTTGGTGAATTCCCCATTGAAAACATCCATCAATAGAAATAATTTCTCTTATGGTGTTCATTTTATAATTGGAGCAAAGGTTTCAGTGTAATCAATATATTACTTTTGTAGAAATCCTTTGGATACTAATTAATCCTTATGCTTTTCAACCTATCTATATATAATAATTTTTTCCTTATAGAACCATGGACATCTAACAATAGTCTTCCTAGGAGAAAGAGGAACTAAATCCCAAATGTGATTCTTAATCAAAGAATCATACTCAACAACCATTTCTTTCTCCCATTCTATCTTTCCTTTGGCTTTTTCATAAGTGGAAGGATCATCATATGTTTCTAACACCTTTTCCATAAGATCAAAATATGATCTAGTCATGTGTGCATCAGATGGAATACAAACAATCAGAGCCTACAAATTGTTTTTTGTGCCCAAATAGAAAGAGAGTTAGTAGTATGATGAACAACACTAATATTTTTGGAAGATTTAGGTGGATCTCTAGAATCAATAGTAGCAATAGAATATAGTACTTCTACATTACTTGAAGAATTAATTACAGACATGGGATCAACTAGAGACTTAGGAAAATTCAAGGCAATGTGAGGTTCCACATCATATAGTGTTGTAGATATTCCATGGAATTGTACATATATATGAATGATAACATATTGAATAGATGGATAAAATAACCTATATGATTTAAAATCCTCATTATAACCAACAAATATGCATTTACGATATTTCGGCTCCAAATTCTTATGTTTTTCATCAGGAATATGATCCCAACACTCATGAGAAAATGCCTTGAAATTTCTAATATGTGGTATTATTCCACTCAATTTTTCTTTATGAGTAACCTGAAAAAATTATTTTGTAGGAACCCTTTTCAAAATGTAATTTGCACAACAAATTGCTTCAGCTTGAAATCTTTTCTTCAAACCTTTAGAATGCAACATGCATATAGTCATTTAAATTAAAGTTATGTTTTTACTTTCTACAACCCGATTTTGTTGAGGTGTGTCAAGAATAGTTCGTTGATGTTTAATGCCATGCTTCGATAAATATTCTAAAAATTCATTTTTAGTGTACTCGTGTATTATTAGTATGAATATTCTCAATACATTTTCTAGATTTGTTTTCAACCGGGGATTTTAATTCTTGAAATACAACAAATGCTTCACTTTTATGCTTCAATAAATATACCCAAGTTTTCCTACTATAATCATCAATTAAAGTGATGAAGTAGAGAGCACTTCATAAGGAGGGAGTAGTGGACAAAATATGTCATTATGAACCAACTGCAATTTTTCTTAGGCACGTCAATATTTATCATTTTCAAATGTTTCCATGTGATTCCTTTCAAGGACACAACCTTCACAAACACCCTTAGAGGAAGAAATGAGAGGTAATCCATGTACCATATTATACAAATCTTCATTTTACCAAAGTTCAAGTGACATAATATTTCATGTCATAGCTTACTTTGTTCATTAGCATGTGAAACATAAGAATACAAGGGTGGTTTATTGGATGAGGAGAAAACAATAAACTTAAACAAGAGAGCATCATGATCAATAGGATGAAATGAAACAAATTTGAACCCATTATTAATATCTTTCAAGACATATCTATTAGTCCAAGATTCAAATTTATACCCTTTTGACAATCATGATAAACAAAAAGCAAATAGATGGGCATGTATTTAACATGAAACACATATTCTACTATAGCATTAGGAACATCAAAATTAACAGAGCCAACTAGAGAAATATTATTACCATCACTAATTGAAACTTTCTCAGACAAATGTTTTTCTTTGTCATAGAATGTAAATAAGGAAACATTACTAGTCATGTGATTGGAGGCACCTAAATCCAATATCCATTATAGAGAAGAGAGAGATGTATTTAGTTGACTGAGTTGAATAGGTAGTAATTGAAACTTGTTGTTCTTTAGAGGATTTCTTATTGGATTTAGAAAGCTCATTGCACCTCTTAAATCAATTATTTTCGTCATGATTGGTATTTCCATAGTACTTGCATGGTTTCCACTCCTTCTGTGAAGCACCTATGTTAGCATCATCAATAACTGTGTTTGAATTACTAAGAACATTATGTTTAGTGTCCTTGTTAGGAACTTTGTAGGGATTATTCTTTCCATGAGCCAATTGTGCCTTCTCAAAAACAATTTGACGTGATGATAGTAAAATTTATTTTTCACAAATTAATCCTTATAGAAGTCTTCAAAATTAGGTTCTAGAGTTCCCTTAAACATTTCAATAACTCTATTTCTAGTTTGAATGATTACATCTTAGATGGGAGATGATTTCTTCTCTACTAGAATAATGAGAGTTGTATCATTCTTCTTATAATTAGAAGCGCAATTCTTTAGTTTCTCATTATAACTCTTGAGTTGTGCAAGATATTTCTCAATCCTTTCAAAATCCTTAGGATCCAGTTCATGTATTTTCTTTCTAAATAATATGTAGAAACATCATCAAATTTTTCATGCATTGACTCTATAATCTTCCATACCTCTATAGGATCATATTCAGATTCAATGTGTACTTATAAGCTATCAAATATAGTTTGACCAATAAGACCTCTTGCATGTTCACAATGTTCTTCGCATACAACAATGTCATTTTCATTTGTTGGTTTCTTAGTGTCACCATTAACATTCCATCATACATTATTTCCCCTAAGAACATCAACCATCTTGGGTGAAATCACGGAGGTGGGTAACACTTTCGTGACAATCGAATCTCCAAAATTCCGAAAAACATTTTTTCGGCCGAAATTTATTGTTTTCGGCCGAAAAATGAAATGTCAAATCGAACGGTGTAGTAATAACACCCTCATTTTGCGTGTGAAAATTTATTCAGATGGATATTTTCCATCCAACAATATGTTTTCGACCGAAAGATATTCCAGCCGAACACTCTTTCGACCGAAAGATAGTTCGTCGAAAGATTGTTCGGTTGAACTATCGTTCGGCCGAAAGATGATTTATATCTCAAACACACATCGAATTTGTTACATTTTCAAACTTTGTTGGAGTTTGTTGGTATTTATGAGCGTCTGTGAGTGTGAGGTCGTGAGCGTGATCATTTCTGAGCGTCTGTGAGTGTGAGGTCGTGATGGCGCAGGTCATGTAGGCGGGCGTTTCTAAGCGTCTCTGAGCATGAGGTCTGTGAGTGCAGAGGTCGTGTTGGCATCATTGGCGCATCGAGCTCCAGGGATTTCTCTGACCCCTGTATTGTTATGTATTGTTATGTAGTATTTAGTTTTAATTTTAATTTTTTTTATGTATTGTTAAATTTTAATATTAATTTTCAATTTATAATTAAAATTTATTTTCTTGGCCCCTTTTACACAGTAATTAAAATGCGATTTAAACCAAGTAATGGAATTCATGAAAATGTTTATTTGTTATTTTTTATATACGCGGAAATCAATAAGAGTCAATCGGGACTCTGTATTAATTTTCAAAAGAAATACCTTAGAGTCAAT
>ML784563.1:153983-164608 GCA_009831015.1 Picea engelmannii | reverse complement strand
TAAAACTCTGTAATAAGGGTATTATTATTAGGTGAACTAAGTATATATTGGTGTAATCCATCGTAGTTACACTACAAGATGAGTTCATTATAGCCATTGAAAATAATATTCGTACTTAGAAGAGAAGCACAAGATTTAAAAAGTATTTCATGCTTATCCCACAAAATGGACACAACACTGACAAAAAACTAACAAATGTTTGAAGTGTTGTATGGTTTTTAGTTACTTGGGGCACTAAATTGTTTCCAAAGTCTCCATGTGCATAGAGAAGCTATCTACCCATATCCTAGCATAATGCCATGCTACTACCAAATATTATATTTCTTTCTTTTTCTACATCATCACTTTTTTAAAGTCAAAATTCCCTTAGTTAAAGATTTATGTGTTTTGCTCAATGTTGTGTTTTATTGAACTTCATTTGTGACTTTACTAAATATAGAGTGAATATACAAAGTTGAAAGACCTTTTAGATGCAACCCAAAGTCTAAATAACCCACTCATATTATGAAAATCCAAAATACAAATGCATTGCATTTAGGAAAAATAGATTCATGAAAACTTGAGCCTAACAACTCATATGACACATTAACTAAGTTAAAGTAACATACACATTATGATGTGCACAATTTTACTTCACTAAAATACGTGCACATTTTTTACTTCACTAAAATTCCTTAATTCCTTATTATATAAGGAATAAACTACCTGCCACATTATGATACATCTTCAACAAGACCTACCACATTCAAGCAGCACAGAAGCTTCAACCATAATGAAGGGATCCAAAGAAGAGAATATAATGATTAGTCGAGGCAAGAATTCAAAAGGACTACACAACAAAGAAGATCATCCACTCCCAGGTATGTAAATTTCTTTTATGGTCATTGTTTTATTGTACTAACTTTGGACATAAGGTTGCAGATTGCAGGGCTCATGGAAGAAATGTTCAAGCAATAAATGCTTATGTGGCCCCACATAACATTGAATGTTACAAATACCACAACTATGGACACATAGCTCGTGATTGTAGAAACATCATGGATACTTCTTTGAGAAAGAACATTGATAACATATATAAGAAGGTTTGGAAGAAAAACCAAGAATAGGTGAATAAAGACTAGGTCCTAGATATCGCAGGATTTGCAGTAGTACGAGAAAGAAAAGAAGAGTGGATGAATAAAGAACAGGTTCAATAGATTGTACTTTACTTTCAGGAATTGTAGTGCAATATCAATCCACAGGAAGAAAGGAAGAAGTCATAGTTCCGAAAGATGATGATTCCACAGACGAAGAGGAAGATTACTCTGCATCGGAGTGAGTATTTTTCTGAGCCATTTGGTTTAGAGACTCCCAATAAATATGTATGTTAAATAGGAGGAGTCATTACGGTTGTAGAGATAGATTCAAAGAAATTAGATAACAAAAGTATAGAGTAACAGTTTGATCGGTTCAGAAGTAGTGTTTCCACACAAGTGTCAGTTGGTAGTTGTGCAAGAAAAAGTTTATGATTATATTGCACACATGTATTCATGAAGGTATGTCTTTATTACATGTTATTCTAGACATGCATAGTTTAATGAGCAGATATATAAGATCAATGGACATATTTTATTCTAGTTGATCAATAGGAACATGTGATGATCAGTTGTAGTAGTATATTCAAGAGAAGTATTTAGAATGGTACAATGACATATGGGTTAGCATTATGGACAGTTAAGTCACAGAGTTATGGACAGTTTGTGACAAATGGACATAAATGGATTCATGAGATGTTTGGCAGGTACATAAAGGATGGATTAGAGGAATCAGTGGAATCAGTTGGTCACAAAAAGGAAAGTAGTGAAAGGCACAAAAGAACAGGGAAAGAGAAATTTTCAGCAAATGTTATATCATCAGAACAAAATCATTTGACAGCATGGTCAAGTGAACATGACAAGTGATTGAAGAAATCAAATTTTTGAATGCTTTTTATATATATTAGTGAATTACATGAGGAAACACTAATGGACAACAAGTGTCACTAGAAGGGAGGAAAGGAAACATTTCACAGGTATCTCTACATCTTGCAGAGAAAGAAAATCATCAGAGAGAGAGAGAGAGAGATTTGGAAAGGAAGATCAATAGCATGCATACATGGGGAGACATACCCATAGGGGGGGATATTCTTTTTCCTATGGTTGGTTATAGAAGGTACATTTTTAGGAGGAGAAATATCGACAGGGGGATTTAACCTTTGGTCAAAAATGAAGAGAAAGAACAAAGGCATGAATATAGGGGGAGCATTCCAAAGGGGAGATACCCTTTTCCATTGATGTCAAAGGGGGAGAGATAGAAACATTAATGAGGATCGATGATCAGAGGGGGGGCATGGGCATGAGTATTTCCATTTCTAAGTGTTTCCATCAATTCCAAAGGGGGAGATTGTTGGACAATTTGTTGTCAATTATGTCAACCCTTGGAGAATGATCTTAGAGATTGATGTCAAAACTTGGAGAGGTCTAGAGATGTTGGACATTTGATTGACATTTGTATGATCGAGATTGATGGTGAGTTAGTTGGGTACATTTGATGTAGTCTACATATAGCCTTGGAGGTGTGGTTATGGGAACAAAAGTTGATTAAGGAATATGTGAATGAAGGACAATGAAATTGAAGGGAATAATATCATATATGGATAGTACATGTCGTGCCATTTCTGGTGATATGTGGAACGCCACGTGATTCCTCACGGTTAGGGAGATATGGCCTTGTAAAGTTGGAAGCCCCGAAGAGAGGTAAAGAAGCCCCTAGTTGGTTACAATTCTTGATCAAAGGGTAAAGTGGTTGTAACAAGAAACCCCTAAATTAAGGAAAGGATTTATCTAGTAAAAGTATAAATACACCTCAAGGAGTCATTCATAATTTCATTCACACACTTATTCATTGATTATATTTCTTGTGATGTAGTGATCCTTTGCTAAGATTGCAACGTCATTTTCTAAGGTAGCAAAGAAGGGTAGACGACAAAAAATCTTGGAGTTACAGTAAAACCTTAGTTTCTGAGGTATATGCAAGTTACAGGCCTGTAAGGGAGCATATATATGCGAGATGTAGTAGGGGAAAGAGTTTCTATACACAGGATATGGAAGGGAAAGTCGCGTACATATGAAAATATTGTGAAAAGTGAGAATAGATGGTGGTGCCAGGTTATTGAGCACTGTGAAAGAGTTACATGTAAGTATTACAAAGTATCAGGTCAGCTACAAGATCAGAGGTAAGTCTTAAGGGTTACATTTATGTGATTGTATCTTATGCTTGTTGATGATATGGTACATGCTTGAGAAGCATTGGCACATGCTTGAGGCACATATGAGATGCAGTTTTGAGGTATATCGTTTGAGGTACATTGTTGGTTCATGTCTTGGTTATATTGGTACATGGTGTATGGCATGATTGAGTGATAAGGTATATGGTTGAGACACTTGTTATGGTGCATGGTAAATGCATGGTATGGTGTTGATGTACATGGTTGATGTATATGGTTGATGTTCATGATTGATATATGATATGGTATACGATTTGTATGGTATAGGTGTTGATGTACATTATTGATGTGCATGATTGATGCACGGTTTGGTACAGTTGTGGTGCATGGTCGATGCATGGTTTGGTACAGGTGTTGGTGATTGGTTAATGCACTTGTTATGGTATGGGTTGATGTACATGGTTGATGTGCATGGTTGGCACTTGGTATGGTACATGGTTGATGGTATAGATTGTGGCACAGGTAGATGCATTGTTGATGCATGGTACATGTTGGTACTTGGTTGAGACACATATCTTGTGATGGCATGTCGATGATGTTGGTACATGCTTGGTAGAGGCATGTACTGGTGATGTTGGACATCTAGTTGAGAGGCGTCCTTGGTATATGATGCACGCGAGAGGATCTGGTTGAGTATCGATGACAGTTACATGTTGGATAAAGTGAAAGGTTGATCAATGATAGGTTGATGTGACGGGTTGGATACAATAACAGGTTGATGTGACAGGTTGACAGTAACAAGTTGGATACAATGGCAGGTTGATCAATGATAGGTTGATGTGACAGGTTGGATACAGTGACAAGTTGACAGTGACAGGTTGGCTATAGTGACAGGTTTATCAGTGATAGGTTATAGGTTGATGTGACAAAAGAAGTGATAGTGATAATGGAAGTGACAGTGACAATGATTGTGGTAGTGACAGTTGGTCTACACTTATATTCCAGGGTGGTTGGGCAGGGCAAGGAAAGGTGGTTGTAGCCTCCTTTTGTTTGGAGCTAGAGAATCAGGGATTTGGAGCTTCCTTCAGGTTGGATCCTGAGAACTAGGTAGTTGTAGACACCTTTCGGTTGGAGATGGAGAACCCAGGGGGTTGTAGCCTCCTTATGGTTGGAGCCATAGAATTTAGGGAGTTGTAGATTCCTTCAAGTTGGAGCCTGTAAATAGGGGGTTGTAGCATCCTTCCGGTTGTAGCTGGAGAATTGGGAAGTTGGTGCTTCCTATGAATGAATTGTTGATATATATATATATATATAAGAAATAATTTTGTGGTTTTCTCCCATTTGGGTTTCCACATAAATATTGGTGTATTGTTTTCTTGATGTGATGTTGATTATGTTTACATTCTTATGATATATATGATTGGATGCATTCATATATAATACATTGATGATATACTATTGAACATTGTGTTAAAGTGAAAGAATATATATTGTGGTTAAAAGTGGTATAAAGTGTTAATACTGATTCACCCCCCCACCCTCTCAGTATTCCAATATCCCTCCCAATCGTGTGGTCAAACCTCTATAGTTCAACTAGATTATGTACATTCCACTAGATCTCGCTCTTTCTTTTCCAGGTTGGTTGTGGGTGTTCTCTCAATCTATTCACCCATTAAAATAGAACAATTGAGAATTCTACCCAAAATATTTCATAGTTTTCTTGGTTTTTAAGCATCCTTCGGGATCGATCACCTTGAATGCATCACTTTTAGAAGCAATCAATCTACAAGAACCATCAATCCTATATGTAGCTTTGGATCAACCCAGCAACCATGTTGCTACAATTCCATACACATGATGGAAATACATAGAAAAAGAACCATTTTCTAGCTCAATCTCATACCATGGTCTACATCAATGTCCAACAAAGGGGGTCTGTTGTAGTATAATCCCTACCATATTCAATCCTTCATAAGGGGAGGTCTCACCCCAAGCACTATGATGAGACTAAAGACTATATAGGGTTTGTGTAGCATGGATATCACAATTGATACTCCAATATACATAGTTTCCCTTAACTCTTCTACCAAAAATTACCCATTAGATCGCAACTCACATCTATGCACTGAATGATTAACATACCATTATAACTAATAAGAATTGTATTTAAATGTGCAACATAGATTAGATCAGGTGATGTTCAATCAGTAACATAGTTAAATAATAACAATGTATCATCACCATATAGAAGGAAGACGACAAATGTTTTTAACAGGGGCCTCATTCCACTAATATCCAAGGCTAAACAATACATTTTGTAGAGTGGTATAGAGCTAAAACCACTAAGAATACATTATATTGAACCTAATTGCTCCCTTGATCATGAAACTATTACAAGAATTTACAATCAACAATCTTCTAACCATCAACAATCTTTCTAGTCCTAATCCTTTACATTATATAGTTGTGCCCAAGGGCAGGAAGGTACATTCAAAACTATGCAGAGGCATTATCCTTCTTCAAGTTTTGGATTTATGGACTCAATGCTATCTCCTTCTAATTTGACCAAGAGTCTTGCTTCTTTCACCATTTTATTCTTGATCACCTAGAATCCTACCTATTGCTCTAGTTATGGTCTTCCTTCATTGTTGAGGCTCTGTAATGCTCTTAACAATCTCTACTATGTATGAAACAACTCTCATATATTCTATTTATTGATTTTGGGCCACTTTGTCCTCCCTATTACTGCAACATGGTTGTCTTCAAAATTTAAAATGAACAGTCCAACAAACTTTCATGTAAGACACTCTTCTCACTTATATATTTAAGAAATTGTAAAATAAACAAACTTAGAATAACGAAAAAAAAATAGAATGTCTTCACTTAACTTACAACTAAATGATTAGTGAAATAATGTCATAATATAAAACATGGCATTATTAAGCCTCACAAAATTGATGGATAAATCTAGGACTTAACAATAATGCCTCAAAATGGAGTCGTGTGGCACATTAAGGGGCAACCCTAACAGGTGAATGCAGGGTTTGTGTGTAAAAATTGGGAGTTATAATGGTAGCCCCATGGTTTGTGTGTAAAAATTGGTAGTTATAATGGTAGCGTCGAGGATTGAGAGTGAGTTAGGAGGTGAGCAGTTGAGACAGTGAGTTAGGCGATGAGCGGTTGAGCTTCTATACCATTACAAATTTCCCCAATCTAATTGATACAAAAAAAAAATATATTGATGGATAAACCCAAGAACCAACTCAATTATTCAATCTTCAATTTTTTACACTAATATTCCAAATCAATGATTAAAATTTCAATCTTTTACACTCAATGTTCCTAACAGGGAACAAATCCTCCTATAAAATAAAAGAGCCTCTTATAATAATTAAATCAAAATTAGAATAAAACTTCAAAAAATTCATGGGAAAGTTTTGCAATTATAACAAACCAACTTTTTAGACAACAATACTACTAAATAGAAGATATATTCATTAAAAACTATAACAAACATATACTATGAATATAAATAAAATACAAATGAATTCTCATCATATATATATGGAGGGGTCTCATACACCAATTTGGTGTGCTTGAAGGTGACCTTAAAAATAGATTATTATTATTATTTTTATTATTATTATATATAATGAGATTTTACCAATAAAATAGCTGAACAAGAAAATTTCATACACTAATTTGATGTCTGGCTTGATATATATATATATATATATATATATATATATATATATATATATATATATATATATATATATATATATATATATATATATATATATATATATATATATATATATACACTAAAGTGTTAATTAATTCATTTGTGGAAGTTGATTTAATTGGTTTATTTTTTGGATTTGCATAATATATATTTTTAAATAAATAAATTTATAAATATTTATTTAAATATATTAAAAATAATATTTATTAAAAACAATAATTTTAAAAATATATTATTATTTAAATGCATAAATCCAAAGTATTTCATATTTGATATAAACGTGTTCATCATTTTTAAGGTTATGATTGAATTCACCTATGAGTGAGTGAGTGAGTCCACCTACTTTTTTATCCCATTTTCCTTCTAATATAAATAATTTATTTTAAAAAATAATTTAATAATAATTTTTATATAATTTTAAAAATATATATTATTATTATTGTTATTAAAATGTTTATAATTTTAAATATATATATTATTATTATTGTTATTAAAATGTATGAATTCAAAGTATTTCATATTTATATAAATTTTATCTATTTTTTCCTATATTATAAGTAATTTATTTTAAAAAATAATAACAATGATATTTATATTTTGAAAATTTAATTATTTGAACAGTTTATGTTATTATTTTTTACTTTAATATATTCGAGTGGTTGGATTTGCAGATTTGAGTGGCTAAGTTTGTATAATCTGAGTGCCTTAGGGGTTTTTCAGCATGTTGAATCCATTTATGCATTCAGAAAGACAATTTAAGCAACGAAAAATAGAGATTTTGTCCAAATTTACATTGTCGGATTCCGGCCAATTCTTGCTAGAAACCCCAAAAGGTAGAACATTTAGCCAAAGCCTTTTACTTTTAGAGTAGTCTAAACATTATACCTTTTGGCGGTTTTCTTACCACTTTTTTTGTTTAATTTTGCTCGAAATCCGGTGATGAATTGTTGGATTTGCATATTTGAGTGGCTAAGTTTGTATAATCCGAGTGCCCCAAGGGTTTTTTAGCACGCTGAATCAATAAGGCATTTTAAACAACAAAAAAAAGATATTTTGTCCAAATTTACATCGTCGGATTCAGGCCAATTCCTGCTAGAAAACACAAAAGGTAGAACGTTTATCAAACGCATTTTACTTTTAGAGTAGTCTAAACGTTATACCTTTTGGGGGTTTTCTGGCCACTTTTTCTATTTGGTTTTGCTCGAAATCCAGTGATAATTTTTGGATTTGCAGATTTGAGTGGCTAAGTTTGTATAATCCGAGTGCCCCAGGGGTTTTTCAGCACGCTGAATCCATTTATGCATTCAGAAAGGAAATTTAAACAACTAAAAATAGAGATTTTGTCAAAATTTACATCATTGGATTTCGACCAATTCCTGCTAGAAAACCCAAAAGGTAGAATGTTTAGCCAACACCTTTTACTTTAAAGTAGTCTAAACGTTATACCTTTTGGGGTTTTTTTGGCCACTTTTCCTGTTTGATTTTGCTCGAAATCTAGTGATGAATGGTTGGATTTGCAGATTTGAGTGGCTAAGTCTATATAATCCGAGTGCCCCAGGGGTTTCTTCAGCACATTGAATCCATTTATGCATTCAGAAAGACAATTTAAACAACAAAAAATAGAGATTTTGTCCAAATTTACATCGTCAGATTTCATCCAATTCCTATTGATGCAGGAGCATCGCTCCATCTCATCACACGCAAACTAATTAACACGTGTGGTGTGCATTCAAGGAAGGAGAGGTGTCATCCTCTTATTTTTCCTCGAGAATCTAAGGCATGATCCAGGAAATTAATGAAGACAAGCTGGAAGAGCCAAACTGTACATGTCGTACGGCCGTACACATGATGTGGCATCTCCTGGAGACGACACGTGGCAGGTGACAGGGAGTACGAGAGGTACAGTTGGACCAGTCAGAGGGTGACACGTGTCACCACTGTAAGGGTGACATGTGGCATAGGCTGACGTGGAAGACACGTGGCAAGGATGACTGGGAAGATACGGTGACAGGTGGCAGAGTACGTGGCAGGCACATGGATGAATCAGAGATTGACAGGTGGCAGTTTTTGATTGGTTGGAGAGGTGCCACGTGGCCCAGTCATGGGATGCCATGCGACACCCTGTGGTTGGCTTGTGGTTTATGTAAAATTATATGGTCTCCACCGGGGTCGAACCCCCGACCTCTCCTCCGGGCTGTGGACTGGCAGGACCGGGCTAACTGCCCACCCCACGGGTGTTCCTTGTTAGTCATACGGCAATAAACATATTTGAATTTGATTGAAGTTTTATTCGGAGGCGGAAAGGGCTGGGGCTTATCCCCAACCCATGGTTCGATGAATGTTTATGCAACCATAGAGCCCGGACAGGGGGGGCTTACCATATGTGCGAGAGTTTGGATAGGGCCTAGCCCTTGGACCCCGCGCCAGCATATAACCACTAGCGAAATAGAGGGGGCCATCCACCAAAAAAGGGCGCGGGGGTTAAGTTTGTTAGCCTGTGATCCTATGTATATGCCCGATGACCAGGAGCGAGCCCGGACAAGGGGGTCCAGCGCACAAACGGTGGAGCGCCCGACCACATGGTCACCTCCCATATGACTAGGAGCGCGCCGAAAGGGGCTGTGCCCTAAAATTATACAAAAGTGGGTTTTTCCAATGTTTTTGGATTTTTATTGATATTATGCGTGTTATTAATGGATTTTGGTCATTTTTGGGAGATATTGGGCATTTTTGGAGCCCAAATTTTGGGAGGAAGTTGAGGATGGATAACCAACTTCAAATCTATAAAAACCAAGGCCATGGAGGACAGTCATAGAAGAGTTATGCTGAAGGGAAGCCAATCCAAAGCCATTTTTATGCAGGGAAGCTATTGAGGAGCAGACACTTGCAGGCCATTTCTAGGAGCTCCAGACATCCGTTTTGTGTGTCGTTTTCTTTGTTGGGTTCTAGCGATCTAGAAGAACATGACCAGATTAGTCTTGTAGCCAATTGGCACTGCTGCGATGTATTTTTGAGCTTTTGAACAGAAATAAAGAAGCCTCACCCACAGAGACGAAGGCCCGAAGATGTAGGCAACGTTGTGCCGAACTCCGTTATCAATTCTTGTGTTATGGTTTGTTGTTTATTACTTCATTTGAGATCTGCATATACATATATGGCTGTCATAGTTACTTTCTTTTCCTCATTCTTTTATTAAGCTTCTCATATGGTTAATTAATGCATGCAAAATTAAAAAAAACTCAACCATAGTCATTAAAAGATCCTACGGATCAGAGTTTCCCTGAGGTTCGTCTCTTCCTTACAGTTATGGAAGAATATGCGCAAGGGGTGCAAGCTTTATGAAATCATTGCGCTAAATGAGAAGGGAGTAGCAGAAGGTCTAGAACACCTTCTGGTGGTGAAGGAGTTTGCGGACGTATTTCCATAGGAGTTACCTGGAATGTCGCTGGAGAGGGAATTGGAGTTTACCATAGACCTAAAACTGGGGACTGAAATGATAACAAGAACGCCTTATCGGATGTCCACCCCAGAGTTACAAGAGTTGAAAATGCAACTGAAGGAGTTGTTGGACCTGGGACTGATACGTCCTAGTCTGTCACCTTGGGGTGCACCGGTTATTTTCATACAAAAGAAGGA
>ML784563.1:105384-117999 GCA_009831015.1 Picea engelmannii | reverse complement strand
GAAAATTTAGACAGAGGAAGAGCTTACAATTCAGTGCTAAGGTAAAATGCCAAGGAAGTGGAAAACACAGAGACAAAATCGCTTAGCAGAGTGTTGAGCACTCAACAAACCCTAAAAAGCCTATGTCACATTTTCACATTTTGGGTGCCACTTAATTTTGCACTATCCTTGTGAAAATCATGAATTAAAAAGGCCTAGCACTTAAGTAAGGAATTAACAGCCAAAACACTTCACTTGACGTGCTCAAGATTCAACATCGGAAGGAATTAAGAGGTGAAAGGGAAACACTCGGAAATCCTCAATCGATGAGCGTCGATCTTCATCGGTATGGGCGAAAGGGAAGTTTTGTTTCATGACAAGTATCACACACGGACCTCGCCGATTGTCAATCCCCTTTGGCATCGGTAAAAGGCGAAGGGAGTGAACGTTAAGGAAGGAGGAAACGATATCGCCGATAGTCGATACCTGACTCGCTTGTCGGAATTGGAGAAAACCGAATCACGACGAACATTGCAACCATTCTAAGGAGTTTTTCCCAATCACCGATTCCCGAAGCGTTTCGGCATCGACAAATTTTCAAAGACGCTAACCCAAAGGAAAATACGCAATAGGTTTTTCCACGATTGTCGATTCCCGATACCTTTTCGGCATCGGCGGACCCAGTTTTATTTTAGAATGCACAACTTGAAGAAAGCCCTGACCTCGACTAATATGCACGAATTAAGTAACTAGTCTGTAATTCCATGTGTCTTTTCCCCACTGGAGAAACCGTGTGGCCTAGATCAACCCCTATTCACTTTTGGTTCCTGAGGTCCAAGTCACACCTCTGAGTCAGTTCGCCACGTCAGCACCGTACGATGAAGTTGATCAGCGTCGGAGGTTTTCGGCGAAAGGATATCAATGATAACATCCATAGCACATTGTCAATTCCCGATCCACGCATTGAGAAAGCGACACGATGGGACATTTTAGCACTAGATACGATTAGATTCTGAGCTTTTAAGAGGTTAATCAATGTCAAATCTCGCATTAGTTTCTACTTCATGTGCGAATCCAAAAAACCATTTGAAATTACCAATAGAGCACATCACCCTCCGTGCCTTCGCCGTTAACCCACAATGAATTCAAGTTGCAGAGATCCGACAACAGATTTGTTTGAATTCCATTCATCACCTGAATTAATTGGTTGATACGACGCGGTAATTTCTTCCCCCGTTTAAATTCTCTTGGGCCATTGAAAACGAAACCATTCTACGTGAAAAGGAGTTTCAAAAAATCTGGAGAAGCGAGACGATCAATTCAAAAGCTTATGAGATCCCGTGAGTATCAAACAACCAGGTTTAGCAACCATTATAGCTATGTACCAGTCTAGATTTAGGTGTTTTCACTTCATATATTCATGTTTATCTAGTGTCTCTCTGTACGCAAGCCCTAAAGGATTGATTTCGATTGCAGGAACAATGCCTCCGAGAAATCCAACCACTAGGCGATCGTCGAGGACGCCCAAGATGAAAGAACGAGAGGTAGGAGAAGGCTCTTCTCCAAGGGAAACAAAACAGTTAGAATTTTCTCCAAGACCAGAACCGGTTATTAAAACATCCACAAAGAAGGATTTCATTCAACCTCTAACCTTTAGAGACACGGGGGCAAGCACAGGGGCCAAGACGACACTCCCACATTGGGGAGAACTTTTCAAGAAGATCAATCAGGAGGAATTTCCGGAATACATCCCACACAGTGACTCGAATGTGAGAGTGCTTGACGACCAGGTATTCTTGAATATCCGACGGTCGTACCTACACATGGTAGAAAGAAGAACCCCGATGTTTCACTGTATAGAGCTCCTGCAATGGCTCATCAACCACATGGACACACAGAAGTGCCTAATCAATGATGACGGTGGTCGGTGTGTCGGAGTTTTCCTTCCAGTGGAGGTCCAGAAGTAATACAAGCTTAGAGACCCAAAGGAGAAACTGAACACTAATTTTGTCATGAAATTCTACGAGCGACATGACAGCATTCGGGTAATGGCCTCATGGTGTCGAGAAGATAAGAAATACACCAACCGAACCTCCGGCTCGTACCAAACAACCAACCTAAGAGAACCATACATCTTCCTAATGGCACTCATCTGTCGGTTGTATGGGGAGAAAGACTGCTCCAGGTTTTCGGAGGCATGGATGCCTCTAGTGTACATAGTAGCTATCTTCGGGAGTGGCTTCAATTGGGGAGCCATCATTTCCAAGAAGTTGAGCATCTACATACAACAAGCTCAAACATCGAAGGAAGGGGAGACTCCAACCTTCTACATGGAATCGTACTTACTGGATGTCATGTGTGCCAAAAACTTCTTCATCAGCATGAACTTAAGATGGTGCATAGTGGAGCTCTCGGTCCATGTATATTTCAGTGTCCTATGGGAGAACATGTACAAAAAATCCTACTCCCTCATCTGCGATGAATTCATCGCACACATTTATTTTATTCTTTTCGAGAAAGAGTGTCCGAGACTATCGGCTGCGGCCAAAAAGGTGATATCAAAGGTTGGCCACTGGTATCTAAACGAAAGTGATACCTACATTAGGGTATTTGGGGCCACTAGAGCACCTCATCTCCTACTAGCACATGTCCCTGAATAGATTGTGGTGGGAGAGATATGCTACCAAACCATCCTATAAAGTTACAATGCTACCCTGGTCAAAGATAAGAAGTGAGTGTTTATACCGTATGGATTCCATGTCAGCTTCTACCTAGTGAAAGACACCACCCAAGCCAAGCAAGAAGGCCTGAACCAATTAGAATTTCGATTCCAGACTGGTCGGTTCTGCAAGCACGACCCAAAGGGTATAGTCCTGAAGCATGCCTCACAAGTGTTGTCCTGTTGGCCATACGCCCATGACAAATTCGAAGATGAAGTCTTCACAAAAAAAGCCCAGGACTGGGACGAAGTGGTGGCAAGGATGGTCGATCCCAATATGACTAGGTTCAAAGCCATGAGCCTGGATGAACAAATGGCGATCCTAGAACAATCGGCTCAAGGGCCCCTCAGGGCCAGAGAAGAAATGATAGCGGCCAAAGAAGCAGAAGCCTCCCAGGTAGCCCCGATTCAAGAAAGAGGTTTCCCTATGCCACAAGACGCGCGGGAAAGGGGATTTCTCATGTTAGAACAAGCACAGAGAGTGATTGATCAGCTACAGGATGACCCAAACCTCTCATAAACGATAGGATCCCTGACCGATAACCCAAAGAGAAGCCAAGTGGGCCCAAGCGACCCTAAATTCATAGACATTGATGATATTACCGAGTTATATGACCTGTAATTCACAATGCCACCAGCTGCATCATCAACGGGTGTTTAAAATTAGCCAGAGACAATCAAAATATCAGGGAGAACAAGTGTGCCAAAACCCCTAAGAGAACTGATAAAAATATACGATGATGATGAGAGCCCAGAGGTATCCCGTGTGACCCCTATGCATATCGAGGAGGAAAAGGAGCCGGAGACGACATCTTCCCCAATTCCCGACACTCAAACTCAGGGGCTTCCAAAGAGCGAACAAGAAGTCAAAAGTGTCTTGGACACTCAGCTGCCCAATGCACTAGAGGCTCAAGCGAACAGCCCGAAGGACGAGCCAGGGTCAGGCGAGCAAAAGGAAGAGGCTACACAACAGGAAATCAATGTCCTGACAACCAAGGATCAAGTAAGTACCTAGCTTATCCCCGATGCCTCAATTTCAATCGGTACTCAAACCTCTGATGAGTGACAGACAAAAGTCGGGCCTTTAAGACACAAAGAGGAAGTTCAAGAACCTAGTCTTGAACAAGTATATACCATCGGGAGTCTGGGGAATACACTTACCTGGGGAGATCAACAAATCCCCGAAACCGTGGACGAAGTAGCTGAAATACATGCCATAGCTTATGACAGGAAGAGGAAGGGTATCATCCAAAGAACCACCAAGAAGAGGAGGATCACTCTAGATCGATCCATCCTCATCACTACGAAGGAACATCTGATCAACACAGAGCATGCTAAGATGCCCGAACTCATCAGCGCAGGGATGAAAATCACATATGCCACCCTGGATAGAGCTAAAATAGATGAAGAGGAGTTGGTAGCTTCCCTGAAGGAATTGGAACATTTGTGCCACTTAGTGAAATACTATCAGGACACCACACAAACTGCGGTGTTCCTAAGGAGTGAATTTCAGGAGGCCTACAACAAATTTACATATGAGCGGCACCTATTCACTACAAGGATATCCGAGCTCCAAGAAGACACCCTCATGGCACTTGCGACGTGCAAATATATGGAGTGGTGGTACGAGAAAGCGCAACAAGCTGTGGAGAGAGTCGACTACATTAGTGCGGTCCAACAAGGCCGAGATACAGAAGAATAGGCCATTCGGGTATTAAAAGAGAGTAGCCTTGATCGCATAAAGAAATTAGTCAATTATTGGGCAAAAATGGCTCTGGAACCTCACCGAGAAATCCAAGAGAAATAGGCCCAGTGAAAGAAAAACTGGCTCAAAATCAATCGGGTGATGAAAGACATCGGACTCCCTAAGTTTGGCATACCCGATGACTTTGTCGACTTGCGCGACATAGGCAAGTCGCACACTGAGCAAGATTCATCATGGGCCGAAGAAATAGAAAAAGTGACAGACATGGTGCCAGGTCAGGTGGGACAGTTTATGGAGCATCTGATCAAAGCTCGAGCTATGTTGCAATAGTTAAGTGCCAGTATAGTTAAGTATCAGGCACATGCAGTAGATATAAGAGAGATTCACTTGGCCTCAATGAAACAACATAGATTCCCATACGACAACACCTGTGAGGATATGCTCATCAAGTGGTATGAGTACGAGGAGAGTCACCATCTTAAGTGATATCTTGAGATGACTCTTAGAAAACTGACAGAAAAGAGAGCCATGTGGTGAATTTTGTTTTACTTAGCTGCACTTTAATTGTTATTTTTAGTTAATTTTATGTCATAAATAGGAGGATCGACCGATTAGTTAAGGGTCGATGGTTGTTGCAAGAAACTCTCATTTTGGTTTTGTTAAGAACTATTTCGAAGCTGCCTTTAATTGATAAGTCCTTTTGGGACTAGAGACAAAGTTGTGTTTTCATCAAATGCATGCATGATTGGATGCAGAGAAGAATTATTTATTATTTCTTCTCATGAATGAATGTTGTAATGAGTAAGAGCTATTAAATATATTGATAAGTTATATGATGCAATGTTTTACAGTTCTTTTCTTTAATGATGAAGATAAGTCGTTGTGTTATTATGTGATTGATGATTATAGTTGAGTGAATTATTTTACTTGCTATTGTTTATCGCATGCATGTTTTTCTTCTGATATATATTGTATCTCAGTCGACAATTGAATACTCGCACGATTAATGTATTAGTACTAGGCCTGTGGAAGATGATCGATGTCTGCATGCTAGAGTAAGGGTTATCCCAAGCTCAGCCTCATCTCCAGTAGTTAAGATTGTTCCAACTTTGTCACTTAGTTGGTTTATACCGGATTCATCTTATATCAGTCTCACCTAAGAAAAAACACAAAAAGAGAATGTTCGCACAGAAGGAGAGAGCCTTCACAAGAAAAAACGTAAATCCCATTGATTATTTTGGTCGGATCGCGAGATCTGGAGAACCATTCCACTATTAAACGCAACAGAGTCTAATTGGGTCTCGATGGCGGGTTTGGTTCCTACTGTTGAGTTAAAGGGGATTTAGTACCCCTCAACACAGAGGAGAAACTAAATCGTTGAGAAAGGATAAAAGAAAATCAATACAATTACAACAATAAGTAAATCCATGAACATAATTTAAACGAATACAAATGCAAATTTAATCATTAGTACCGTAACCGATGTTGGCTTGCTGATGTCCTTCGGTTGTTGGTGATATTCCTCTCTCCCACTTGGTAACTGTTGATACCTCACCGGTACCTCCCAACCAACGCTAAGGGTACTCTTCTTCCCCATGAGCCCTCCGAGCCGCAAAGGGGCCATGCACACCCAAAAACCAGATAAAAATCTAGCTCCCAGCTTGCTTCACAAGGTCGAGCTAGAACTCCCTTTTTGAGTTGGGAATCCCAACTCCCACAAAAAAAATCAGTCAAAATATCCGCAGTGTAACCTTACGCCTACCAGACATGATCCATACTCCTCCTCTGCCATCCTTTTTATAGAATTTTCTTAGTGATTAGTTTTCCAAACCCTCTTTACATTATTTTTATTAAATTTAATTAGGATAAACCTCCCCATACACATGTCACCCGATCCCTTAGTTGCACCAGAAAATCAATTTATTAATTAATTAAATTTTCCTATTTTCCTCACCCACCTAAAAGTGTTCCTAAAAACACTCATCGATGTCCCTTTATTCCCTTACATTTCTTAAATGATTGACGCCTTTCATAAAACCTAGTTGAGTTCACAATTAGAAGGTTCCAAGGAGTAGATTCCCTACTATGTTAGACATTCCTCTTTTCCTTAAGTTTCCCCTTTTCTTCTTAGTTCATAATTAGCAAGTTTATATATAAACAACAATTTACCCTTTTAATAATTTAATCCTTCATTAACATTTTACTTTAATTATTAATGTTTGAAATTTCATTACCCCCCTTCTTGTTATATGTCCATTTAAGTTTTTTCTTTGTTCACATGTTCTACTTAGACCTAGGTTTTAAATTCCCTAGGCTTGGTGACAGTTTTTAAGGGAAAATTTGTTATTAAACTTTACTCATACCATTATTCATTTTAAGGCCGACTAGGTCCTAAGGAGGCATAGTTTTCTAGGTACTAAGTTTATTATCTTACCAGCGTTAAAAATAATGATGTGCCCTTCGAGATGCACTACATGCTCCAAGGGTGCCACTCATGCCTCCTTGTCGTCAGTGGCAATTTCCCCAATGAATTCCATCAGAATGACCTCCCATTTCGATTCTGGAATACTATGTGGCCGTAGAAATCCTGTCGGGTGTCTATGTTCAGCCTTCACCTGCCGACCTTCTAGACATCTCGCCACGTAGTTGACGATGCCCTCCTTTATCCTTTCCAAAAGAATAATGGGTTAAGGTCTGTTCTCATCTTCATGACTCCTGGATGAGCCTTGTACACTGCTCTATGAGCTTCGCATAAGATAAAAACTTCTCAATTCGTCATTGGGTTGTAAGTAAATATGATTATTATATCTCAAAGATCCATCATTGTCCCCAATATATCCCTCAAAGTTCGGTACCAACAAGGTGTCTTGCCCAAAAAATTCCTTACCCTCTTATACCAGTCACTGTCGCGTTGTAGTTGGAATCTTTTCACGTAGATTCGTTTGAAGAGGTATCACTAAAAATACGTGTGGTCTGCGACTCAACGCATCTACCACTCTATTCATTGTTCCTTTTAAGTAGGAAATCTCAAAATCGTAATTGATAAGAAGTTTTGACCAACGCCTTTGTTGTGCGTTCAAGTCATTTTGCGTAAAAAGGTGTTGTAAACCACAATGGTTCATTTTTAGTTCAAATTTTCATCCAATCAAGTAGTGTCTCCACACTCTCAGGGCATAGATGATGGATAACAACTCTGAATTGTGCATCGCATAGTTCTCCTCATGTTGTCTTAACTTCCTCGAGATGTAAGCGATCACTCGACCGTCTTGCATCAAGACTCTGCCTAAGTCTTCCTTGGATGCGTCAGTGCATACCAAGAAGTCCTTGTCCATGCCAGGGACCTTTAGTATTTGTGTTGTCATCAGCAACTCATTGAGTCTTCGAAATTCTTCTGTGCATTTCTTGGTCCACACAAACTTCTTGTTCTTCTTTTGTTTTCAATTCTATAATCAGATTTGCTATCATCGAAGAAACCTCGATGAACCGTCAATAATATCCTGCTAAAACCATGAAGCTATGCACTTCTAGGACATTTTTCGGTGCAGGCCCTCCATAATAGCCTCTACCTTCCCTGATTCCACAACAATACCTTCGTCAGAGATAACATGCCCTAAGCAATAAATCCTTGATAGCATTGCGACAGCTTCTCATGATTTGTTCTCTCGCAACATTGTAGTACCAAGCGTATAAGTTCGTCCTGATCTTTGGTCATCCGAGAATGTATCAAATGTCGTCAAGGAATACTCGACGGTAGTCAAGCAGAGTCTCTGCAACCCATCCTTCTTCCATATGAAATTAACAGGAGCATCCCAAGGCGATACACTTGGATGTATAAGTCTTAGGTCCAAAAACTCCCTCAGTTTCACTTTTAACTCTTGTAACTCAGGGGTCGACATCCGAAAACGATCTCTTTCCATTGGTTCAGTTCCAGGTTTTAGGACGATGGTAAATTCCATCTTAGCTTCGGTGGAAAACCCGGTAATTATTCTAGGAACACGTCCGCAAACTCTCATACTGTCGGAAGGTCTTCCAATCCTTCCACCAAGCCCTTGTTGTTCAACGCTAGGAGTGCATATAACTTGCATCCTTGTGCGTGCTCTCTTGTAGCTGTAGGGAAGAAATGAACCTTGGGGATACTCCCCGTTTTCTTCCTACACTCACTCTTCTCTTCCCTTCATCGTCGGTCCAAATCAACCGCCTCATCTTACCATTGAGTATCTCATGATGTGATTCCCACCAGTACATACGAACCATGTCGTCAAGATCTTACACTATTCCCCAAGTTAAGCGACCGTTCTTACCCCTTCCTCCAACCATCTGGTTGGCACCTGAAGGCATATCAACGAATTGAAGCTCGTCTCGTCGAATGTCGTTACCTGAATTCCTTCAGCGCGGTACTAGGAATAGAGCTCTCTGTAGCGTCAAGATCTAACAAATACTAGAGTTTGGTTGGAAATGGTATGCTGCGCCTCGAGCATAGTGGTATGGCGCTTGGTATGGCGGTTATTCACTGTGATTAAGAATCTTGTGGGCCTTTCTCATCTCCCCAATAGTAGTGGGTCCTGTTGCAGCTGTCACTCTGGTCTTTTAAGCCGAACAGTCTTGCTGGCAAGGTGGCATGTCCACCAGCCCAACATGCGTCTCTGGTCCTACACTCCTGGTCCCCAAAGTAGAAGTTGTTGGCCTACCAGCCTAAGATCCTGGTCTGTTCTACTGACAACCTAACTACGGTTGTTGGCGGTGGTCCCCTATAGGGGTCTTTTTCTAAGGAACCTCTCATCGAGGTTTCGTGAGCAAGGGTTCCAGAGATGTATATTGCTACCAAGATGTCTTGTCTGGTTGGCGTATGATGTTGTTGCGCACCAGATGTCGTCAGTCCTGCTAGGGTCCTATAATCATAGGTAACTCGATTCTTCAGTTGCTTTTTGGCGTTGCCCCTGTGATGAAGACATCTCCCTTGCTAGTCTCTTGGTTGTTTTCTTTTCCCCCTCCATCCATTTCACCCGATCCTCCATCACCCCGTTGCATCCTTCATCCATCATTGTGCCACTCACTCCCTTTGCCCATTTGTCCCGTTGGCTACTTCTCGCCCGCCTCCCCTCCATGAATAAACAAACTTAGGCTAAAAAGAATAATAAGTTAATAATGTTAGCAATAAAATAAGTTAATTAGATTAATTAAAATATGCTAGACTAGTTAATAATCAATTAATTAATTAATAATTAAGTTAGTTGTTAATAATTAGGTTAGTTTGTTAGAATAAACATTAATAAAAAGTAATAATAAAAACAATATAATAATATTAACAATAAAACTTATAAAATAATAAACATATAAGTTAATATATATATATATATATATTAAATAAAACATAATGAAAAAACAAACAAAATACAATATAATAAAAACATGCATTAAAAACGAAAACTAATAAACAAAAACAAAATAAAACAAAACGTAAATACAAAAACAAAATAAAACGTAAATTCAAAAATATATAAAAAAAAGCAAAACATTAAAACAAATCAAAATTTAATAAATAAAACAAAAAATAAAAAAAAATAAAATTTAAAAACATAGAGCGCACCTTATGCACTTATCCCCAAATAAAACAAATCCACCGACATAAAAAATTATGGACCCCCCGTGCTTTTCGAACTTTAGAGGACGGGGGGGGGGCGAGGGCGGGGGGGTCCGGAATAGTGGTCTTGGGAGGGACACTTCTCACATCCAGGTGATTTCAGACCCAACCCTCCCAATACCACTTACCACCTCAGGGGGGGTCCAAAATACCACTTACCTCTCCAAAACCGCCCTCCCCCAATTTCACAAAACCGTTGTTTTTCCAGTTTTGACACCTTGTCTTGTGAAGCGGATTCTGGGCAAATGAAGACAAAATTTAAAAGAACGAAAGAAATTTTTGTTCATAACGGGCTGAAGAACAAAAACCTCTCCTATTTGTTTCAAAGGTTCCACCAATTGGGAGAATCGAGGTTGTCTTTCAACCTCATTTTTCGGATTTCTTGTTTTTCTTGTTACAGTCCCGATTTTGCGGGAGCTGTTTCGGCGAGGTGGAATCGAAATTTGGTAAAATGAAGGAGGTGTTTTCTCCATACAATCTAATATACAATAACCTCATTCTTTTTTTTCATAGGTGTCATTGATTGGGAGAAATCAATGACTGAGCGTACCCTATTTTCAGTAAATTCGGCCAAATTTGTAGTTTCGGATTTTTGGGGATTTTATGCTATTCTTAGCCAACGTGGTTGAATTTGATCTTCTGTGCCCGGGGAGAGTATTTTTTATAAATTGTAGTGATTCAAATGTGTAAAGGGGGTTGATCATTAGACCCAGAAAGGTTGTTCTCTATAATTTTTTAGATCCACCAGTAATACAAAGGAATTCATCCACAGGATTCTTGCGTCTGGACATTGGTGATGTTTTTATTTCTATGTTAATGTTTTCTTACTCTGCTATAACCTTGTTTTCTAATTCCAACTGTTAAAAGGAAGTTAAAGAACAGAATTTACCTCAGGTACTCTGTATCTGGCCTTTTATTAGTCTACATGTTATTCTTTCTATTTTGAGTTAAAGAAATTCTTGAATGCTTATTTACTTAAATGAACCTCTCACCTGTTATATCTTTCCATCACATTTTATCTTAATCAATCCAGTATCTTGGCTATCTCTCCCTGTGAAGAAGCCCTTTAAAATCTATTTATCTGACCTTAAGTTTTGACACAGTCCCCATAGCCCAATGGGATTCTAAAGAAATCACTCAGCCAAACACCTCAGATAAAAAAAAACCCTATTCTGCATAACTAGCCTAATATCCTATTTCAAACAAATCTAAATTTGACAGAGAGGTCCCTCTCTGAGTCTCATAGGGCTAGATCTCTGACTCGAAGCAGTTTTGATGTTACCTATGTGACTTCCTCCATATCCTTGGGCAAATTACAGAGTGATAAGAAAATGGCGACCATACTAGGGAACTTTCCCCAGTAGTACACTTCAAAGATCCAGATCTGATCACTGATGGTGGACATTGACCAGACACAAGAAGGATGAGATCATTCACCTGGCAAATCCAATCAGCTCCAGATAGTGCCAACTCAAAGAATCCACTGGAGGAAGAACCTAAAGCATGGCCAAGTAGCCTAGAAAGACCAAGTACTCAAGCTCAAATTGCATTCAAGACATATTTGGTTTTATATGTAATTATGTTCTATCTTATTCTAAGTCTAATCAAAAGTATATTGCTGAAGTTTATATTGATCATATGCAAATTGATGAGCCTCAAGACATCATATCCCCAATTTTAGATTATGTACATATTCATACAATTGTGCACATCCCAGATGTATCTATAGAAATCCTAGTGAGACATAAGCCTCCTGCTTTATCTCTTACTCTTGCTAAAACTCCGGATAGTTGTAAGCCTCTTGCTTCACCTCTTGTACCTGGCAAAATACCAGACAGATACAAGCCCCTAGATTTGCCTCCTATCCTCCATGACTTCCTTGCAAATTACACCAATAATTTTCCCAGGTTTGATGGAGAGAATGCCAATATTACTGCTGAAAAGCATATCCAAAGTCTTGAGTATTTTCTTGACCTCTTTGAGGTAGAAGATGATGATGTCTGCATCAGAATGTTTTCCCTATCATTGGGAGGTAAAGTCAAGAACTGGTTTAAAAATCTCCCAACTACAAGCATTAACAATTTCCATCAGTTTGTGCAAGTTTTCCTAGATCGATGGGTGATCATGAGAAATGTATTTCTCATCCTGGAAGAGTATGACCATTTGAAAAGATAGCCAGGGGAAACAATACAGTAGTTTTCAGCAAGGTTCAATAAAGTATTTCATACAATGCCTGTTGATGTAAGGCCACCCCTAGGATCAGCTCACTTTCATTTCCCAGATGCCTTCGATCCTGATATGGCATTCCAATTAAGAGAAAGGAACACTGCAACTCTTGAAGAAATGCAGAACATTGTAGTTGATGTGGAGACCGACTTGTTGATCAAAACGTCAAAGGTAAAGAATAAAGAAAATGAGCAACTGCAATCTCCAGAAGTTAAACTGGACATTCTGGCCATCATCATGGAAGAAATGTTTCACAGGATTAGCATAAGAGAAAAAATCGATGTTCAAAGATATCATGTTCCATTGATTTCAGAGAAAGAAAGGGTCACAGTTCCCAAACATTTT
>ML784562.1:570100-582441 GCA_009831015.1 Picea engelmannii | reverse complement strand
TATTTATTAAGTCTTAATGGCAGCTGTAAAGACATGAAAACTAAATATGATAGGTTTTGACATTTTGGAAAAAAATAATCATAATAGCAGCAACGGCATGGGCATGGAATTGGAAGGAGAATAATTTGAATTTAAAAAATAATTGGAAGAATGGGTGGAATGAATTTACAATAAACCTGAATAATGAATGCAATTTATCTGGAGTGGGATATTCTGTTTCATGTGAAAAATGCAAGGGAGGAGGAAGCGGAAATTGTGTGAATGCTTGGTGTCCTGGCTTATTAGGTGGTATTTGTATTTTTATTTAGGAATCCGTTGAATGAGGTCCGAGGAAGCGTGGGGAGGCGTGATTGTCGGACAGTTTGGTGGCAGAAACGACTGAGAAGCGGCGGAAGACAGGGTGACCTGACCAGCCTGACATCTCGTCTCATCTCAATAAATGTAAAGTCGTTGAGACAAAACCAAGTTGTGTATGTTTTGTTTTTTAGCGGGTTTTGAAAGGGCATGAGGCGGGCGGCTCGAGGTCGGCCATATTACAGAACTGAACTCAGCTCTCTCAAGTGACGAGATCTGATCTTGGTGGCAAGTTCCCAGATATAACTTTGTTTTGTTTCTGCTTGTGCTTCGCATGTGAACGTGTGTGGTCGTGGAGTAATATTTAGGATTGTTTACTACTGGTTAACCAGAGCTTCATGGCCTTCGAGAATTTATGTATTGATTTTTGATGTTAAATTATAGAACGTGGTAGATAGTTGGAAGGGTGCTCAGGATTCTCAATAAATGTCCGTGTAGATCTTATTTTGACTTTGCTCAACATGTCACACATTGTTTCCTCACCTTGTCTCTGTCGTGTAGATTCAAATTTATTTATATGCTGAACCTTTGGTGACTACCAAGGGTGAGAACTACATACGTGCCCATTGTGATATACTATTTTGGACATGGGAGGGAGCAAAGTTTGGAAATTACAATAGAGCATTTGATTCCACAAAGAGAAATAATTTTATACTCTCATGCGTATGTATGTACATATATTAGTAGCCCAATATCGTATTATTACAAATAATACATGGAGAATTGAAAAAAAACAATCTCTGGACCACCACTATGCACTAAGCCATGAGCATGATTCAGGAGCATGATTGATAAATAGATTTTAATTCTTGTTAATGGACCTACTACTACTATGCATTAAGCCTTCTAAGTAGAGATGATGTAGGAGCATTATTAACAAATTGACATTTTGCATAATTAAAAATATTCATATCTCTAGTGTTCAAGTTTGTTTTTGATTTGATGTAATTTTCAATTTTATTTAAGTTTGAATTTGTTATTGTTGTTGAGAATCAATTTTGCATAACATTGTGATGGGAAACAAAAGGATCAACTAAGGGCCACTCTAATTCCATTATGTGTTGACAAGATAATTAATGGCAAAGCATTTGTCAACAAATGAGTTGTCGACATAGAGGGTATTGAGAAGGTGTTTGTCGATAAATTGTTCATTGACAACACATATTATTGATAAGAAGATTGTCAATAAAAGAGTGGCCGAAAAAGGAGTTGTCGACAAGGGAAGCACCAACAAAATGTTGATAGACAAAAGTGTCATCGACAAAACAACCATTGACATGTTAGTCATCAATAATTTTAAGGATGCTCAACAAGTTGTTTATTGACAAAGCTAGCATCAACATACATTTATCGACAAAGTCAGTGCAGACAAAGGTGATTATTGATGGAATAATCATAAAAAGGGAGATAGTTTGTCAATGAGGTAGGCATTGGCAACACTATGATCGATAAGCCAAAATATTAAGTGGTTGACAAGGGAGAGGGGCAAAGTGATGTCAACAAGAAACATAAGGTAAAAGGATGGAAGTCTTATGGATATTGATGATATGACAACACAATATTGGTGGAGATGAAGAGATGGAAGTCACAACAATTGAGTTTAGTTTCATACGATTTGGTTTGACAACATGGGTATAAATTGCCTTGTAGCAATTAAGAAGGGGGTTTTGGCATTTATGTATTGATAGTTTGTATAGAGAAGGTAGGCTTTCAACCTTGTGTGGTGAATGTGTAAGCATGTTGTAATGAGAATCCAAGTCATTTAACCAAAGTTAAGGAGAATAAGGGTTTCATTTTTCCTCAATGTTGTGTTTGGTATGTGTGCATGAATAATGTGTTTTCTTCCTTATTTTGATACATACTTTGAGAATTTGTAACCCATTGTTACATCAATGGATGACACTTATCATCCATTAAATGGATCATATTCAACTTTGATGGAGCATCTGAAGGCAATCTTGGTTTTGCAAGGGTAGAAAGCATTCTTAGAAATCATAAAGAAAATTTCTTGATTGTGTCCCTAAGCTTCTTGGATTAAAACCAACAATCAAGAAAAAATTGAAGCCCAAACCATGGGAGTATTAGATTCCCTCAAACTAGATTTAAGATTATCATCTTTTAAGGGTATTTGAAGATGGATAAAAAGCATATGAAAGAGAAGATTCACAACCCTCACTGGGTTATGGTTAGCAAAAGTAATTGGATAAAGGAAAATCATTGGGTTATGGTTAGCAAAAGTAATTAGATAAAGGAAAATTATCTTTTAAGGGTACTTGAAGATGGATACAAATCATATGAATGAGAAGATTCACAACCCTTATTGGGTTATGGTTAGCAAAAGTAATTGGATAAAGAAAATTTTGTGTTAGTTTGACATGTTCCACTTTGAACATGTAAGAAGGTCCACTGACTAACAAGTAAATTGGTTAAATAATCATGTTATCTCTAGTAAGTTTGTTATTTTAAAATCTCTTGATTTCCACTCCATGGAGGATGTAATGTCCCCTTCCAAATGATTTCTCTAGGAGAATGAATTAGTGGTCTATTTGATTCCCGTAGACCATAGTAGATTTAAAAAGGGGATTACTAGACTAATTATTTGATGTCATTTGGAGGATAAAACTACATTATAAAGTGACATTGAGTAATTAAAAAGTGACTTGAAGAACAAGTGCTGCATGGTAGCAGAGTCCCTGCCAGGTTGGGATGGGAGTAAATGTGAAGTAGTAGAGACACGTGGGTAGAAAGTTGAAGTAGATGTGGTTTGCATGCAAAACATAGTAAAGTAAATATATAGTTTTATACATATGAAATATGTACTTTTATACATACGAAATATGTACTTGTATAAAGTATATATTTAGATTTATACATATGAAATTTGTACTTTTATAAAGTATGGGGATGAGATTTTATAGAGCATGCACGAAGCTCTCATTGCATACTTAGCCAATTTTTGGATCGTGGGTTCTCGGGGTGGCGGGTTCAAAGTTGGGCCTCTTATGTTCCGTGGCCTACAAATAGGACCGACAGTTCCGCGATATACAAAATGAGAGGCGGAGTGGCGGACTATAGAAATTTATCAGAAATTAATAATGTTAGTTATACAATAGAATAGTAATAAGGTCTGTTACATAGGTTCATGGAGAAAAACACCAAAAAATTAGCATTGTCGAACTAGTTTTCTTTAAAACTAAGGCTTTTCTTGGACAAAAAAGATATAGCATTGCCGAATTGGTTTTCTTTGCACATGTTTTACAGAGCATGGACAAAGCGGTCATTCCATACTCAACCAGTTTTTGGATCATGGGTTCTCGGGCCATCGGTTTAAAAAATGGGCCTTTGTTGTTCTGTGCCCTATACAAATTGACAAGCGGGCTTGCGAACTATACAAACTTATTATAAAATAAATAATGTCTGTTACATATCCCTAGAAATTACATCAACATTTAAAACATCAACGTTGTTGAAGACCAAAAAATTAGCATACAATAGGAAATTTTCACCCAACAATTTCGTTATATACATGAGACAATAATTTATAGAAGATTATAACACTGTATGAAGATTTATACTAATTTCTATAATGCAATAAAACTTCATGCATTTTGTACTGAACAATTACAGAGTTGCGGGTTGGCGGAGTTCCGGGTTCACACTTTTCATGTCCAGTGTGTTACGTGATATACATTTTGCATGAAAGACTTCCGTCATATACATTTTGCAGCGAACAATTCCGTGATATACATGACAGAGAGCAATTTATAGAATATTATAACTTTGTATGGAGATTTAAAGTAATTTATATAATGCGATAACATGTCTTAGTTAATGAATAGTATAAGCAATTTTTAAAATTTTATTCAATAATTTTTTATATAAGTAAGATTGTATAAAAGTCTATCAAAATGAAGGAGTACAGAAAATTTCCATGGTTTCAAGCTGTAAATACTGAGCTGCCCTGAGGGAAAACCAGCTCAGCCAGCCAAACCGCTTCATAACTTAAGTGTAGATTGTCACTGATACAAAAGGAGTTCAAAATTCTGGCCCGCAAGGGTGGGTGCTAGAACTGTGGAAAGTGTAGATAGCCTAATTATAATAACCATGGACAAATGCATGAAAGGTTAGCATGCACATGACAAAACAACAGAAAAAAAAAAACATAGATCACCGGTATGGGCTGTAGTGCGGCGACGCGACAATGCAAAAGGCGCGAAATGTCGTGTCCCTGGGAGGAGGCGTCTCCTCCTGGACTGGTGTGCGGTTAAGTTGCATAGCGTTCTCCGTCTCTGATGGCAGGTGCTCTTCCTTCTAGATGTCCTCCGGGCGTGATGGAAGACTCTGGTCCTCGCAGTCTGTGTTTGCATGGACCAAATTTTCCAGTGGAAACACTGGTGCCGAGGTTGCTGCAGCTTGGGCTGTTGCTAATTGGGTTGCCTCTGGTGCCAGGAGATGAGCACCTTGTAACGCGGAGAACAACTGCAGGAGCCGAGAGGCTTTGCCGTCCAGGCTCTGTAGGCGGAACTAGAGGTCGTCCATGTCCCGATGCAGGTCGAATACCAGGCTCTGCATTAGTGCAAGGCCTGTTTTCCACTCACATTCTGGGTCAGTGTTGGAACCCGCTCGAGATTGGGGTTGCCATCGCGAATTTTGACTAGCTTCCGGACCATCCATATGAAATTGGGTGTCGTGAAGCTAGTCCTGAAGTGACTGGGTGGTTGGAGAGTTGGGAGGGGTCAAAGGGCCTGGGTGTGAAATAGATGTGAAATTGGCTAAAGGTCCTGGGTTATTGTTCAGTGAGGCCCCTGAGCAGTCCAACTCCTCCATTCTGTTGGCAAGGGACGCAGGAAGGGGCGAGAGAGATGCAGGAATTTGAGTTGACTACGCCAGGGAGGAGGACGAGGTGGCTGAAGAGGAGGAGAATAATAGGGAGGGAGCAGGTGGGGGATGCAAGACCAGGCGAGGTCAGTTTGGCTAGCAGGTTGGTCGGCCTTTGGACTTTCTTCGTAGCCAGGGAATCTTCGAGACAATGGGAGAGCGAAAACGCGGTAGGAACAGAGCAGGGCAGGAAAAATGCAGAGCAGGGAAAGGCTGGGTAGGAAGCCGAGCTATGAGAAGAAAAAGCAGTAAAGAATGAGCCATCTGGACCCGCTGGAGCAATTGAAATAGGCCGGGCAGTTGGTGAGGTTCCATAAATGGCTGCACGCGCAGAGTAAAGGCACAGTAAGGGTGTTGGTCTGTCGAAAGGATGCGAAAGAAGAGCAGGGTGCACTAAGAGTAATGGCGCCATGCATCGAGCGAGCTGAACTTGAACTGATTAGGCAGTTGGGAGTGAGTGGCACGCGGTCGTCACATCACTGGTGCCACGGAGTATCGCTCCTGGCTACTCCGCTCGACGCGTGTGCTGTACTAGCAACCCATCCATGGGAAAGGGAATAAATGCAAAGGAGTACAAACACGTGGGTAGGAAGCTGAAGTACATGGGTACGTGGGAAAAAAATCAAGGAAAATAGTGGTAATGTGGGTTACATAGGTTTCTTGACAAAAAACAACAAAAAAAATTAGCATTCTTGCACACAATAGAAATAGAAATTTATGAAATGAAACGTTCCTGAATAGCATAATTTGTACATACAAAATATCTAATTTTACAAGGCGGAGTCCTGATTCAATAGTCAGCGAGCTTTTGGATGGCAACTTCTCAGGATGTTTCTATTCTTCCGTGCCCTACAAAAAGCAGGGATAGTTCCGCGATTTACAAATTGACAATCGAAGTTGCGGACTATTAGAATCTTAAGGGCATGGTGTCCAAAAAATTTAGCATTTCCAAAGTACTATTCTTTAGATATGCTTTGCATACGACCGTGGAAAAAATACACATAAATAGTAGTAACACGTTGGTGCGCTGAAATTCGGGCTTTGTTGTTCCGTGGCCTACAAATTGCACCCAGAGTTCTGCGACATACAATTTGACAATTGGAGTTGTGGACTGTTTGATATTTAAGGGTGTACAGATGTTACAAAGAAGAGCTGCTAGATACCAAATACGTAATTTGATTAAGTAGATATATAGACCATTGTGGTTGTCGGGCTGGTAGGCTGAAAATTGTGCTCCCATAGGTTCGTGGACAAAAGCATTAAAAGACTACCAATACCGAATTAGTTTTCTTTAAAACAAAGGAACGAGAGCTTCATTCTAGGTTGTTGGGGTGGTGGGATGAAAATTGGGCTACTGTTGTTCCGTCGCCTACAAATAGCACTGAGAGTTCCGCGAAATACAAATTGAGAAGCGGTTTTGTGGACTATTTGAATTTTTGGATTGTGGGTTCTCGGGCTGAAAATTGGTTTTATGTTGTTTCGTGGCCTACAAATAGCACTGAGAGTTCCGCGATATACAAATTGACAAGTGGTCTTGTGGACTATTTGAAATTTTGGATCGCGGGTTCTCGAGCTAGGGGCTGAAAATTGGCCTTCTGTTGTTCTGTGGCCTACAAAAATCAAATATGTAATTTGATGAAGTAGATATATAGAGCATGCATGAAAGCTTCATTCCGGGTTGTCGGGATTGCGGGCTGAAAATTGGGCTTCTGTTGTTTTGTGGCCTACAAATACCACCGAGAGTTCCGCGATATACAAATTAACATGCTTCTTTGAGGACTAGAATTTTTGAATGGTGGGTTCTCAGTCTGGTGGGCTGAAAATTGGGCTTCTGTTGTTCCGTGGCCTACAAATAGTCCGTAGAGTTCCACGATATACAAATTGAAAAATGGACTTGTGGACTATTTGAAATTGAAGGCCCTCGTGTCGAACAAGTTTAGCATTCCCGAATTAGTTTTCCTTTTTACATATGCTGCTGGAGTAAAAAAAAAAAAATAGTACCGACGTCTGTTACATAGGCTGGTGGAGAAAAGTATGAAACAAATATGATTCCCGAATTAGTTTTCTTTAAAAAAGCGACTTCTCGACTTAGGCATTTTTTGGATCGCGGGTTCTCGGGCTGGGGACCTGAAAAATGCGCTTTTGTTCTTCCGTTTCCTACAAATAGCACCAGCAATTCTGCGATATACAAATTGAAAATTGGACTTGCGGAGTATTTGAATTTTAAGGAGCTTGTGTCCCAAAAATTCAACATTCACGAATTAGTTTTCTTTTACATAGGTTTCACATACGCTGGTGGAAAAGAGGGAAAAAAGTATAGTACCAGTGTCTGTTACATAGGGCGGTGGGCAAAAAAACAAAATAAATAGCATTCCCGAATTAGTTTTCTTTAAAACAGGGGCTTCTCGACACAAGAAATTGAAATTTATGAAATTATAGGTTCCTGCAGACCATAAATTATACATAGCAAATACGCAAATTTTTAAAGTAGACATTTAATTTTATAGATACGAAATATGTACTTTCATAAAGTATGGGGATGAGATTTTATAGAACAACAACGAAGCCCTCATTCCATGTCCTACAAAGAGCAGGCAGAGATACGCGGTGTACAAATTGAGAAGCGGGCTTGCGGACTATTTTAATTTTAAGGGCCTTTGTGACAAACATTGTGCAGGACATGTTGCAAAGATGCAAGAAATGACAGTCTCTTTACGTTTGAGTAGAAAGAAAGTAGTGAACACAATTTTATGACATTTATATAAAAAAATACTAAAACGCGTTACATATTGCTGAAAATTTAAAGAAACACACACACACACACACACACACATATAAGTGAAATCTGATATCTGAAATTTGAGTAAGTGATTTATGTCATAGTCCATTCTGAAAATGAAAAATCTAGGAACACATAAAAGCAGGAGAAAAACTAGCCTTCCCAAATTAGAGCATAGACGAAACCCTCATTCCATACTTAGCCAGTTTTTGGATTGCGGGTTCTCGGGCTGGGGACCTGAAAAGCGGGTTTCTGTTGTTCCATGACCTTCAAATAACACTGAGAGTTTCGTGATGTACAAATTGATAATGGGACCTGCGGACTATTCGAATTTCAAGGGGCTAGTGTCCCAAAAATTTAACATTCGAGAATTACTTTTCTTTACAAAGGTTTTACACACGGTGGTGGGAAAATGTACAAAAATTATAGTACCAATGTCTGGTACACAGGGTGGTGAACAGGAGGACCAAATAAATAGCATTCCTGAATTAGTTTTCTTTAAAACAGGGGCTCGTGGATACAAGAAATTGGAATGTATCAAACTATAGGTTCCTGGAGAGCATAAATTGTACATAGAAAAAACGTAATTTTTTAAAGTAGATACTTACTTTTATACATACGAAATATGTACTTTTATAGAGCATGTACGGAGCCCTCATTCTATATAGTGTGAAGGAGACCAGATTACATACTTAGGCAGTTTTTGGAGCGCGGGTTGTGGAGCTAGCGGGCTGGAAATTGGAAAAAATGAAACGTGTTACATATTCCTGGAAATTTAAAGAAACATATACATGTGTGAAATATGATATGTCGAATTTGAGTGAGTGATTTATGTCATACTTTATTTTGAAAAAGAAAAAAAGAGAATAGAGATAAAATAAACAGAATGACTTCACATTCAACATAGCTAAAGATAAAAAATCCAGGAAGACATAAATATATAAGGAGACAAAAGAATAGTTTTATTTGGAATATATGAAAAAAATAATAGTTTTTTACATATCCATGGAAATGTAAATGCGTTTGTCATATAGACTGGGATTGGGGCTCCCGCGGACCATAACAGAAATATGTACAAGAAATAGGAGTGTGGAAAGAAGTTGGACACGCTAGAATGTAATACCTGAAAAGTAGAAATGGGAAGATCAGTTTTTGCCTATAGATTTCTACTCAGAAAAGGAATAACTGGATTGATAAAGAAAGGACTATCACTATACACTTATAGGGATGGTACGTATAAGTAATTTTTGTGTTTGGTTGGTCATGTTAGAATATAGAAGATGGTGTGCTCGTTTTACCATTGACGATACCTTCGTCACCCAACCATAGGCTGAAGCCTCCCTCCGAGCACCTTAACCTTGACTGAGAATTCCTTCGGAAGCAAAACCTAGGCTAGATAGCCAAACAAAGAGTAGCACATCAATCCCCAAGGATAGCACATCACAAAAGACTGATCATATGTTCCAAACCCTAGCCAAGAGATATCCAAGCCAATACTGAAACTAGCTGCTGCTGCAGCTGCACCTGCAACCCTCCTCCAAACCTGCACACCGGACTGCAACTGCAGTGCGCACCAACTAGGAAACTGCAATTCTGAGATATTGTCAAATGAGAACTGGCGCCCTGTATTTATAGTAATCCTGCTAGTTTGCTGGGGCCGACTTCTCCTTCTGGGTATGTGTCTGTTCACTATATTATTATTAATTCTGGCTGACTTCTTCTCTTGGAGGCTAATAGCCTAATATAAATTATATTCTTGAGTCGACAAGGCTTCTAGGGTTATTATCCAACTCATTAGGGTTTCTCTTGCTTCCCGGAGTCTTCTATTCTCATCAGGTTCACACGTGGGGGTAAATACCTCCCGCAGCTACCATAATATTAACACTCCCTCCTAGCTAGAGAGGTATTTACAGGTAATGGTCTTGAGCACAAAACATATCATTTACCCAGTAGCATCAATATAGTCATCTGGACTATTTCATGACTAGATCATGAGCATCACCATTACCATCAGCTGCATCAATTCTCGAAACCATACTTCATTTGAGTAATTAGATATGATGTTGGATAAGTCACTCTCACCATGGAGTGATACAAGAGGAGTAAAAGCTCTGAACTGTTTTCTGTCTGGAAAATCTCTCTTCATCATCCATCTGAATGATGATTATCTCCAATAAACTGCTGATAGTCTTCAAGGCAATTAGAATAAGGATAGAACACACCTGTGTGTATTCATAGTAGTACGTAACTACAATCTAGTGGTTCACTACCACATCAAGTAATACATAAGTACTTGATCAGCAACATATGGTTGCAAACGGTGAAACATATTCACCACAGTAGTCCTCATCTACTGTCATATAGTCTTCATAACAAACATCTGAGAGCATCCTACATAGAAACAATGTTATGATAAAAACTGTATCATCTGGGCCAATCTTTCACTCACGTCTGTGAGATCTGAAAGAATGTCTGCCACCATAGTAGTCTTCATCTGCATAGAAACAATGTTATCATAAAAACTAAATCAACTGGGCCAATCTTTCACTCATGCCTGTGAGATCTGAAAGAGTGTCTGCCCTCAGTATAGAATATCAACAATGATCATCTGGGCCAATCTTTCACTCACATCTGTGAGATCTGAAAGAATGTCTGACCTCAATATAGAATATCAATAATGTGCTATCTGCCCCATTCTTCTCAACCAAGGAAGAAGGATTTTTTATGATTTCTGAACCTGGACCATTTCCCACCCTGGGCCATTCTTTCAACACTAAACAAAGTGTAACCTGAAGAGAATGAGTCTGCCCTCAAGAAATGTTTGGACCATTCCTTACCCTGGGCCATTCCTCCGACACTAAACAAAGTGTAACCTGGAGAGAATGAGTCTGCTCTCGAGGAATGTCTGTCCTGCATCAACCTCCAAAACGGACGATTCTTCGAAACTGCTCACAACTGTGAACTTCGAAAGAATGATTGCCCGACGAGGCGGACCATTCTACTTGACGACTACTCAGAGTGACTGCCAAGAAGAATGACTGTCCTAGACCACTCCCCATAATGGGAAGTTGCTGTTTATGATACATCAGCAATCAATCTGCCTCCCATGTTAACTACGATGGGAATTCACTGTCCGTCAGAAATCTCAATCCACTTTCCGAATAGGAAAGCATCTGTCCAATCTGAACTATTTTTCAGTTACAACGATAAATAATATTTTCAATGCTCCCTCCTAACTGGAGAGTTATTTCAATCACAAAATAAATGTTTGCGTACCTTCTTCTAGTTTGGAGAGTCTTCCCTTCCAACTAAGAGAGTCATTTCCACGAGCTCTAGCTTGAGTATGCAAGTTTCTTTCATCTTGAATAGAGGTTTTACCAAAATGTATGCTTATCTGCTCATCAGTGGAGATATGTATTTCATAAATCATTTTCTCCCTTCTGGATTTGATCATGGATAATGTAATGCTTGTACTGTAGTCTGGAACACTGTGAAGGCTTCATGTAGATCTGAACAATAGAGTATATCATAGTTGGAGAACTGGAACATATTCATGTTGTACTTCTTCTATCATCATGAGATCTGATCTTCTGAGTAGTCATCTTGATGTTATAGCAGATCTTCACCATGCTTCTGCTGTGCATTGGAGGTTCTCCGCCAAGTTGTCTTCTTCTTGTCTGCATATATGAGTCTCTTCCTGGTATGCCTCAAAGTCTTGAGATTTCTCTTCATACGCTCTTCATTCAATTTCTCTGGAGAACATTCTTTGCATTCGTCTGATGTAGAATTCCGACTCATGGATGTTGCGGATGATATAATGACTTATATAGAGATAAGTCTGGTGTACCGGAACAATCAATCATCATAGTCTCCTCCCTCCATCTAAGAGAACCTCTGGTTTTGGATCTTGCAATGATTTCATTCATAAGTCTTCCGTACACTATTCTTCATCACGACTTTCAGTTCTTCTGCTTGATTGCTTTCATATTAGGCTTGGTAATCTTGTGATTATTGATGTAATGACTGGTTGTTCCAGCTTTTTCTTTCTTTCTTGGAATCTTCATATTCTTCTTTAGCTCTTAGGTCCATGGAGTTTCTTATAGATTCCATGCCCTAGAGATTCCACTTCTTACCTTCATCATCGGCTCACGGATCTGGATGGATAACCAGGAATACTTTAAGGCTTATGAGGAAGTCTTCTTCTGCGACTGAACTAAACACGTGTTGTCTTTCATGACTGCTACCATGGATATATATATTTCATCATCTTCAATGAATCATAGGATTAGCTCCCTCCTAATCCTTGCTTCATGTAAGAGTGCATATAATC
>ML784562.1:541441-557350 GCA_009831015.1 Picea engelmannii | reverse complement strand
TGTCGGGAACATATCGTGACCGTCGGATTTCCTAACTACAAATGCATACTAATGCATACTAAAGAAACACACTTTTACCTAACGACATATTAGACCAAGTAGATCTTAACTAACTCCTAAGTGTCTAAATATCCTAACAGGGTCGTGCCTGGTAAAGATCGCCACAGAAGATCATGTCAATGTTTCCAATCAAAGATGCTTCATCTATAAAGACAAGTTGGAGTTCCTCTTAAAGCTTAGATAATGTATCCAACATTTCCTTGCTAAGTGGAAGAAACTGTGACTTGTTAAAAGGCATTAAAAATGCAAAGTGGACTGTTGTTCCACCAACATTGTATGCAATTTTTCCTGTGTATGCAACTATCAGGCCCTTTGGTTTCATAGGATCAGAGAAATTATTTGAATCATAGATTCGTATAAGAATTTGGAACAATGATTTAGCTATGAATGTCTTTTCTATTCCTGCTCCGCCTGTAAGGAACACATGCACAGGACTGTTCATGTTCAATCGTTTTTTAAGGGAAATGTCCTTTACAATTGTTTGTTGTTCGCGATTCAACAGACGTCTTATTATGTGGTATTCATTATTTTCAATTAGGAAAGGATGTTTTGTAACTTGAAAACCAAGGTTGATACGTTTTTCACTTTCAGCCGTTGGAGGACGAGGAAAATCCGCTTGTAAGTCATAGGACTCAGAAGGAGTTTTGGTTGTTATTGGGTTTCTGAATGTCTCATCATGATCGCCAGGGTTTTCTAGGTCATTAAGTGCAACTTCTAGACTAGCCCATGTTGGATTAACATTGTAGGTAAATCTAGCTTCATTGATATGCACTATAGTCTCAAAGGCAACATACGCAACCTCCCATGTAGAGAAGTTATGTATTAATGTCTCTTCATTTTTATGGAATGGAATGTACAACAACATTTTTTCTCTACAATAGTTTTCATAGTCACAATGTTTATTGTATTTGACAAATCGTATAACAAAGGGTTTTTTTCTTTTTGATATGGGTGTACCATTTTTTTTGTAATGCGATACGAATTTTGCTAAGAAGATATGCCTAATAGGAGATGGACGATGGATGTAATAATCAATAATAGAGTGACATATGATGTCCTTTGAATTGTCAAGTTCTTGTTGCAGCAAAACCAGTGGTTTAAGCATAAATGTGCATTTTTCAAGTGGAGATGTGTTTATGAAGACACATTTTCTTGAACTATAAGTGAGGGGAAAAGAAAGGGCAATGTGAACTGCTTTCCGAGCAGACATTTGTTGAAGATTAATCAATGTATTGCCAATGGTGTGTATCATTTGTATGGCATCAATATGACTTCTTTTGTGTTCTTTGCGTATTTTTCTGAATGCAGATGTCATAGATTTGTCAATCTTCATCATATACGAGGTGCAGTAGGATGCTGCAGCATATGCATTTAGCAAGTACTGTGCATTTGTATTTTCTTTCCACATAACTGGCATGTCCTTGGAGAAACTTTTGTTCCAAATATGGGAGAGTTTTCATTTAAGGAAAAGTGTTGGTTGCCTAAGCGTTATTTGTATGGCTTGGATGTACTCATCTTCTGATAGATTTACCTGTGTCAAGAAGGTATCAAAGCTCATCATTTCGTCAAATCCTCCTTGTTCTAGAAATGCGAACAAGGATTTAGATTTCTCAACAACAACACTGTCCTCTAAACTAACCGGCTCTATGATTCTTGTAGCTCTCATTGGCGGAATGGGAAATTTGTATCTGTAATGCGGGCTTTTTCGTTTTCTACAACTTCTTGTATGGTAATGTCTATGGAATTTCACAAGGTCTAGTTCCAAATGATCTGTATTAAATGTTATGTATTTATCCACAAATTGTTTGATCTCTGAATTGTTATCAGCTCCATAGACCGGTGCACCCTCTATCCACAACAGTGCGTGGTCATGCTCATTTCCCCTATTCTGGAATCCAGTCACAAAAAAGTAGTCCGATATTTTTCTGAAAAATGTTTCATCATGGCATATCAATTGTCTTAAAGCATTCATTCTATGTCTATAGTATCGAGTACATGTAAACGGGTCTTTTCTTATGAGGTAGTCAATGTTGTTATTTTCCAGTGTATCGTTTTTTTTTTACGTTTCCTGCTACTCTGCAGGTCAGAAACGACAGCCACCAATGGATCCCAACAATGCTCTGCACTTGTAAATGTGATGAAAAATGTTGGCGGCCCCAATTGCCGGATCATTGCATTTTTTTTTTTTTTTGTTTTGTTGCAAATAGTCAGGAGAGGTGCGGATGTTCTTGAAATCTATGTATCCAACATCAGATTTTAGAATTTTTTCTAGGTTTACTTTGTACTTCACATCCTTGGCCAACAACTTTCTTCCTTGTAACTAGCCTTTTCTTATTCGGACCCACATGCAGGACAAAACTTGCTCTATTATTATGTGCATTGTTTTGAAAAACAAATTTGTTATGTGATAGGAGAAGTAACCGCTTGAATGTAGTAGCTCCCATCGGACTATTTTATAATAACTGAATCATTCTGTAATATCAGTGCCATGTGGATCTCTATAGAAAAGTGTTGGAAAGTTCATTTCCGCAGCGAATTTGTCCTTGAATATTCCAAGTGGACGCTGCCCCTCACTAGGTGTGATTTCAACAATTTTGTCTTGCAAGTCACGAATGCATTGCAAAACAGTGAATCCATGGACCAATGTTTCAGCAGGTGTTTCAGTCTCCGATTCATCACTTGTATCATAATCACTAGGATTTTCGAGAGTCTCTGCAGAGTTGCCATGTTCTTCTGCGAGAACACTGTTCCAGTTGGCATTTATACAAATGTTCTCTGCTTTGTATAGGGCCCTGGAACATAATTCCTTTAATGCTTTTATAACAACATGCACACACACTTTTCCTGTCTGATATGCATTTTTTTATTGCAAGCGTCTTTTCAGAGCCACAACGATTGTAATTGTATTGTTATTGAACTGTGGCAACGCTTTTTGCGCAACATCTAGCTGAACATGCACATTAATAATTGATCCTGTTAAGCCCATCTGGGGTCTCTTATAGCCCCAAGGTCTGATTTGAGAAAATGCAATTCGTAGAGAGACAAGTCTCTCCTCAAGTTTCTTAAGTGCACTTACATCTGCTAGTGGCGTATTACATCTTATTCAGTCAGGGGTTGCAAACTGTGACAATTTTCCATTTTCAAGCGATCGTTTTCATGGAAGACAAACTTTCTCACTGGAAAATGGTTTATCGTGGGCTGTCAACCGGAGGTATTCTGCTTGCAAATCAGGCGTGAAAGACTTACTGTTTTTTGAAGAATTCATTTGTTCACAAATTTCACATGTAATGGAAGGAGTGTCTTTCATTTGTTTCATGTAGGTCTGTCTTGCATTTTTTTTTCGCAGGGAAGTATGGGTAGAAACTGTTTCCTATTTTTCATGTACACCATGAACTGCCACAGTTGCATGACCATTCTGGGATATGCAATCACACATGTTTATGTTCTGTTCTGCACGAGCAAATTTCTTTACATTGTCATATGTGAGTTTCTCTCTAAAAGGAAGTGTAGCAATGTATGTTTTTCTCTCGCGCATGACCTTTTTCAAGTTGTGGTAACTTACTCTACGTTTCTTGCCCAAGGACAGGATGAACTGGTGGAAATTGGGATGAATTTCACTCTCAACTAGTTTCTCAGAAACTATTTTACATTTTTTGTTCAAGGCCTCTATTTGCTTATCAGAAGTCGGACGAATTTGACGAATATATATTTTTTAAATTGTGATAACTTACTCTACGTTTTTTTTTAATCCCTCTATGGCCTCATCACAACTAAAATGAATTCTACACATGTTTTTTTTGTTCAAGCCCTATCTGCCCATATCACAATCGAAAGGACTCTCATTTTGACTAAAAAGCATTCCATGCATATGCAGATTCAATGCCGTTTGGGTGGCATGCACACTCAACCCTGAACTACTAATATATCCAAGAAAAGGTTCATAATGGATATGTGCTGTATCTGTTTTCAACGACAAGATATGAATTGTTTGATCGCAATTTGAATCGGTAACCCAGGAATGGACAGTGCCAGCTGGTGAGGCCGACCAAACCTAGATATTCACCCTGAATACCATAGACAACCATTGCAAATAGAATCTACAACCCTCCATATTCCCTTCTTCATATGGAAGCGCCATGTTCACAAGGTATTCCTGCCAACTTCCAACTGTCGACATATTTTCCACAAGATATGGGAAAAGGTGTTGATGCAAGCACCTAAAAGCCTGTTCGCTACCACCTATAATCCCATTGTAGAAGGGCTGTACAGTGTAAATATGTAGCGACTGAACATCGAATTCGGATGCTACCAAACAAAAAATTGCATTAAACAGACTATCTCCGCAGCTAGACACAACATTTGTTGCCAGCTGTAAACCATAGCAATCTATGCCATCCAAAATCTGTTTCCATTGCGATTGAAGGTCTTTGCAAATAACAGATAAGTAGATATGAGGACCTTCTATATTTCATATGGTCATTTTTCTGTACAACAGTGGTTCATAATGGCCACTGAGGGCATCAACATCATGGAACAAGATGCAATATGGATTGTCAGATGCAATTTTGTTGAATAGTAGATATCTTGTTTTTCTTGTCAATGACCATATGCCAACTGATATATTCATCCAGTTAGACAACCACCGAATACAACATGTATCTCCCCAAAGTCCCCTCTGATGTGCAGGAAGAACTGGAGATGCAAACAACCGCATCTTTGAAAAATATGTAGCCACATCATGTTTTCCATGCAACTGTCGAAGAAAATCAGATTCCAGTTCGTATTCATAGGACTGCAAAGCCTCAACATCACAATTTTAAAATAGGCCAAGAAATAATCTATCAATCCTTTGCGCAGCTCGGTCGACGAATGCCGGAAATGCAATAAAACCTGGAATGTATCGAAAAGGCAATCCCCAACACTATACGAGAATGCATCCAATCTAAAAAGGCCATTCCTATGAAAAACCATGTCAATGCTGTCATGTACAATGGACTGTGTATCTTTTTCATACGACTCAACATCTATTACCTCTTTCATCTTTTCAACTTTCATTTTGAAGCTGTTTGCTAGATACTTTCAGTTTCTATAAAAACAGAGAAAAACACAGGCAAAAAATAAAAACTAGCAAAATAAAAAAGAAAAGCAAAATAACGCACCAATCCCCATATGTATCTTTAAACCTTCTTCTTCTCAACTTGAATCCCCCCTAGTTCCCATATCATATGAGAAGAAAATAGACTGACACTAGAAACTGAACCAAACAGAAGAAAGATCGCAAAAAAATAAAACCATAACTTAACTCAGCAGAAAGAAAACAGGAAGACACAGTTTTCCAATCCACAGAGTAGAAGCATACATTGCATCTACACCCCGCCTGATGGTTCCCTCTTCTGATAGCTCCCAACTACTTTTCGTAAATCCCTCTGCATTGCAATTTTAGGAAAAACTATGGATGCGACATCCGCCATATGAAGACACATTGTTTCCAGGAATAAAAACTAAGAGCACAGACAAAAATGGTTTGGAACAACATATTGAAAATCACCAAGAACAGGGAAAACTTACCCATCAACAAAGGATGAGAAGACCTCAGCGCCAAAAAAATGCAAACCGCAACAACAGTTCCAACAACTTGCAAAGTTGAAGAACAACAAACTAGTGAACAACCACGAAGAGCTCGAACTGCAAGTGTAGGACCTCAACTTTGCAAAGTTGAATCAAACAATAACCAAAATCATGGAACTAAACAACGAACAACGATGGATCACAAGAGCAGGGATGCCGGGCATGAACAAAACTGTATTGCAAGGCATCTGTACAATAAACATTTAAGACTGGTAGAGCTCTTAGGTAAACAATTAAGACAGTAAGGACCATTGATTGATGTAGGCCTGTGCAAGCATTTAAGAAAATATGCAGCATGGCAGGACTGTTCTCTCAAAGCACGCAACAATAAAGCAAAAATCAGACATAGAAATATCATGGAGAATGTATTCAACCCAGTAGAAAATGGTAAGGGGAAACATTCGAACTAATGCTAGCATTAATCCACGTTCCACGAATGCATAACAAAATTTATGATTCAAAAAGACCATATACTACCAAATACTTTGGAAATGCAAACATATTTTACATTGGGAATAACAAAGGCAACAATAAGACCTCCAATCTGTTGTCCAATCAGATCTTGACAAACATGATACTTTTTATTATATAAAAATCGATATTTTCACTTCCCTTGTTCCAACAATAGACAATAGCGAAATATTTCTAGTCAACGCACAAGCTAATGCCAGGTCAATGATTTATCGATTGCTATAGTCCCTCTATGCCTACGACAGGGACTAATAAAGTGAATAAAACCTTATAAAATCACTTTAATAACTTAAGTGAAGATGAAAAGGTAAAAGAGTCAACCAAAAAGGTAAAAGAGTCAACAAAGAGGTGAGAGGGATAAAATAAATATGTGAGCTCATTCTCTTATTATGTTGATGATTATTTCTAATATTGATTTGGAGAGCTCTTGGAGCCTTTAAGGTTTGGAGTGAAACTCGTGTGTGGATTGGTTTCGATGGTGAAATATTCCACCCCAGTTGATCAGGTTTTGGTGGTGAAATATTCCACCCTAGCCATTAGGAGGGGAGATAATTTAGATCTTCTACTTGCATTCATCTTGAGGAGGTTGACCCATCTTTGCAACAGTTTGGGGCTTTTGTAGAAGCCATGATTCTCTTAGAGGAGGTCGAGTTAGACCTTTAGAGGCCGTTTTGTTCTAGTGGGAGCCATATCTTCTTGTGCATGCTGAGTTTAGAAGTGAGAGGGATGATTTATTGGAGTAGGGGCTGAATCATCCTTGCAGAGGCCGAGATTTATTTCTAGGGCCAATATCTCTTGTAGTTGGGTTGAGCTTCTTGTTGAGGGGCTGAGTTCATCTTGTTGGTCGAGTTTCCCTTGCTGCTGGGTTGTATTCCACTAGAGGGGTCATATTTTGGCATTGTGAGAGATGCAATCTTGTTGAGAGGTTGATATGAACTTGTACATTGTCTAGAAAATGTAACAGGTCAGAAAACTCAACAAATAAGTTCAGAATTGTGAGTTAATTTGTTGATGTAATGTTGCAGATTGGATCAATAATAAATAAGAGAAAATTTTCCATATATCTAGTTGTTATGACAATTGCTTGAATTATTGTCCTTTATATTCTTGCTATTATATATTTTTGCATGCAATTTCTATTCTATTTGGCACACAAAATCTATTGCATGCATCACAACAAATCAAGAAACCGAACTAGTATCATAACATCGACAATAAGAGGTATTTTACAGTGGATTAGAACCTAGACCCTAGGTGTTTGACAAAAGTCACCAACCAGTAATATGTTTAAAGTACTACAATAACTAAATGAGGGGGTTTGATAGTGGGTTTTGAGCATATCAACAAAATGTTTGTCAAAACTCTTGAGCCAAAAATAAATTTAGAACATAACAACAATCATAAGAGGGTTGTTTCAGGGATACTAGAGCATGGTAGCAAACAGTTTGATGAAATTTCTAGACCAAATAATCACTAGAACATTATAGCAGTAAGTGGAAATATATAACAACCATAAGGGGGGGACATTCCACTGGTATCAGAGCTGGTGTTCCTGCTAGCCTATGTATTGAATGTTACCTTGATGATTATGTGAGACATAATACACATCACATACATGAGAAGAAGGTATAGAGTAGTTGAAAACATTTTCCAATCAAAGCCAACAGGAAAGGAATACATCGGGGACATAAATAAACAACCAGAGGACAACACCATACACATTTTAAATGACTTGGAAAGGGCACATAATGACATATTAAGAGTACAAGGTAACCTATAAAGGGGTGATCTAGGTGGATATTGGTGGCCACCGACCTATTCCACTTGGACCCCCACCATTGTTTCTTTCAGTTTTTCAGTTTCCTTAATTGTAGCACAATTTACTATTTTTGGCAGTTTTTCGGGTCCTGAAATTATGGATCTATTTTGAGGCCCTAAACAACTATTATATTCCTCGTATAGATCTTTCTAACGATGTATCATATGCGTTAAATGGATATAGTATGCCAAAGTTATGACCCCGGGAAATTGATGTCCCAATTTACCCCAACGGGGCCCATATTCTGGCGTTTCATCTCCTAGGGTTAGGTTTTTTGGATGTTTAGGGATTCCATTGTTTCTCAATAATATATAGGCCTTCAAGCCTCATTGTAACACAGAGTTCAGAGGCCTGTAGCTGCCACATATTTTCTCAGAGATAAGCTACCAACGCCCTAGCTAGTTTATTTCTATTCTGTCTGTAAACAAATTTCAGTTCTTTGATATTAATGAAATGAAGTGTTATTTCTGCTGCATCTTTGTATTCATGGTTATTTGTTTATTCTGTTGCATTCCTGCATAAATCCAGATCAAGGGGGCAACAAAAAATGGTTGAAATTCTCACCCAACTTGTGAACAATACTCAAGGGAACCTAAACAATGAAGGTAACAACGGTCCAAGAAGGACTAATGGTAACCATGGAAACAATGGAAACCATGTGAAAGGGAGCAATACAAATGTTCCTACAGAGTATCACATTTGGTCCACTAGTAGAGTGTCTCCTAGACCTCATATGCCTCAATTTTTGGAAGAACGACCAACCAGAAATCAAGGGCAACAAGGACAAGGGGAAGATTGCACAGTATTTTTGAGGGAGTATTAAGCTCTTGGTGATGAGTTTTAGGCAACCATGTCTTTATATGATTTTTGTATTGTCAAGTACAGGAATAAACCTAGATATTTCAATAGAGGCCCACAGAGTTGGGAGCTTTAGAGGAAAGTTGGGAAGTTGTCCATTCCTTACTTTGATTTCTCTAGTAAATCCACTGCTAGGGTGTGGGTTTAGAAGTTGGACACATACTTCCAACTCAATCCCATGACGGAGTTAGAAGCCATCAAGTATGCTACCTTACATCTAGATGGAGAGGCCCACGAGTGGTGGTACCATGGGTTAGTCAGAATTGTATTTCACTTAGAGGTTGATGGATATATTTGATAGGAAGGATCCAACGATACATTTCACGGAGTTTGAACAACTAAGACATACATGTACCCTAGATGCATACATTTTAGAGTTCAAGAAGATTGCATTCATGGCGATGGATGTATCCGAGGACAAGTTGATTATGTTGTTTATTAAGGGAATTTTCGAATCCCCATGAGGTTGGGTTAAGGCCTTCAAACCATCTTCACTAAAGGATGCTATCATTAGGATGCATGACATGGAGGATGCAATGCCCAAGAACAAAACTCCTTCTAAACCTTTCATACCTCAAAATAACAAAGAGAAGAATCCCTTTCAAAAGGAATGGTCTAGGAAAGATAGATTGAATGAGGATACTCAAAGAGAATTGATGAGGAAGAATATTTGCTACAACTGTAAGCAGCCTTGGGAGCCAGGTCACAGGTGCATGGGAAAGGGTAAGGTGCATTACATTGAGGTACTTTTTAACAATGATGAGGAAGAGGAGGCAGGACGTGAGCATGACAGTGAGCGTAGCAGTTCATATGATGAGAAGCCACGAGTGGAGGCTAAGGGTGTTCAACAACAACACAATGAGACTAAGGGTGTGACTAACATCACTCTGCCAGGTATTCCTAGATTTCACACCTTCAGGGTTTGTGGGGTATTACATGGACAATTTGTCATAGTTCTGATTGATGGTGGGGCAACCCACAACTTCATTGACTCAACCTTGGTGACCAAGAGAGGCATTCCTATAGTAGACCTTGAGAGGTTTTATGTAGTGGTAGTTGGTGGGTGTAATATGCCATGCACACAAAATATTTTGCAATTGAATGTAGCATTGGGAAACTACATGGTGACCGATGATTTTTACATAGTTGTGTTGCTCGATACTAATATCATATTGGGTGTTCAATGGCTTGTTTCCTTGGGAAAGCATTCTATTGACTACCAAGACACAAAGCTATAGTTTAGGGCAGTAGATGGTAGGAAGGTGGTTTGGAGGGGCATGACCAGTGGTGCTCCTAGGATTGTTTTGGCCCAAAGTATGGAGAACATATTCAAGCATGGGGAAAAGTACTTTCCAGAGTTTGATCTTCGATCATGCTATCAACATGTCATGATAAGAGAGATTGACATGACATAGGTTTTATATTTGGGCCATGTGATCAGTGCGTAGGGAGTCATGTACATCAGGGGGAGATCTAGGCCATGTTGGATTGGATCATAGGGAACTCAGTTGATTGGAAGTCCCACCTTCTGGTGGAATATTCCAAGGATTGGTTTTCTTGTGAATTGATGGATGGTCACATTCAGGATGATAGGTACAAAGTGGTGGATGACATTATCTACTACAGAGATAACATATACTTAGTCCCTGAGTCCACACTTAGGGAGGAGATCATGAGGGATATACATGATACACTGTTGGCAGGGAATCCTAGGTACTTGAGGACTTACTAATAGATTAGAGAGAGGTTCTCATGGAAGGGCCTCAACGAAAATGTCTTGAGACATATGAGTGAGTGCATAAATTGTTAGCAAAATGAGTCAAAAAATACCCATCCAGTAGGATTATTGCAACCTATAATCATTCCAAAACATAAGTGGGAGGGTGTGTTGACATATCTCATCACAAGTCTACCAGAGGCACATGGCAAGGATTGTATTCATATCACTGATGGTAGGTGAACCGAGTTGGAAAAATTATTCGCGATTCCATCAGAGTATGAGGCACCTCAGGTGGCATAATTTTTTTTAGGGAGGTGTTTAAACTGCATGAGATACCCGAGTACATTGACAATGATCAGGACAACAAAATTTTCAACACATTTTGGAAAGAGTTGTGTAGATTAGCAGTCCGAGAGTTGACTCCTAATACCTTGTTTCCATTAGTTGGATGCGAGATTTGGCACATTTGGATTCCAGTGGCTATCAATATAACACAATGGGAGTTAGTCGGTTTGAGGGATGATGGACGTCTAGTAATGTTGTGGGTTCAAGGGACTCATTTGATTGGTCCATTTCATTTTTGGGATGCATCGAGAGGAGATGCTAGGAAACATTCTATATGGAAAGATATATTTTCTTTATCGACACCGAGGATTGGGTATGAAAGTGAAATTACAGACTTTGACTTCACTGAGGTACATTTGCAGGATATGACCCTTGATAATGGGGACAATTATTCTATGAAATAAAGCTTGGGGTTCCAGGAGTGGAGGATACCGTCTATGCATGAGGGCCATATATTTATGATTAGAGTGGTGCAGTTTCAACATGGTGGGTCCTTTCTAGGGATAACATGGGACCTTGGGACTTCATGGTTTGACAATTTGGCAACTAGTATAGATGAGGGATCCAGTTATTATTATCAGGAACTCACTCTTATAGTGCATTGGAATAGGTATCTAGTAGGGAGATTATATGAGGGTGGATCGAGTCTTCACTGTATCTGATTTCTCTTCCAATTGATGTCCTTCGGTGGCCTTCATAGGGTCTCTTGCATTAGTAACTTGCAGGACACTATTGTGAGCATTAGGTGCTCCACATCTTTTAGATTGGTTTGGGACCCTGGGGTTATTCTCAGTTTCAGTTTGGCTCTACCTATTTTTTGTATGGTTGTGTTGGCATTGCTTGAGGACAAACAATCTTGGGAAGGGAGGATTATAATGTCCCCTTCCAAATTATCTCTCTAGGAGAACGATTTAATGGTCTATTTGATTCCCATAGGACATATTCAATTAAAAAAGGGATTAATAGATTAATTATTTGATGTCATTTGGAGGAAAAAGATACATTATAAAGTGACATTGAGTAATTAAAAAGTGACTTGAAGAATAAAGTGAATAAACCTTATAAAGTCACTTTAATCACTTAAGTGAAGATAAAAGGGTAAAAGGGTCAACCAAAAAGGTAAAAGGGTCAAGAAAAAGGTGAGAGGGATAAAAGAAAGATGAGAGTTCATTCTCTGATTATGTTGATGATTATTTATGATATTGATTTGGAGGGATCTTGGAGCCTTTGGGGTTTGGAGTGAACCCCTTGTGTGGATTGGTTTCGGTGGTGAAAGATTCCACCCTAGTTGATTAGGTTTCAGTGGTGAAATATTCCACCCTAGTCATTAGGAGAGGAGATCATTAAGATATTCTACTTGCATTCATCTTGAGGAGGCTGACCCATCTTTACAGCAGTTTGGGACTTTTGTAGAAGCCATAATTCTCTTGGAGGAGGACGAGTTAAATATTTGGAGATTGTTTTGTTCTAGTGGGAGTCATATCTTCTTGTGCGGGCCAATTTTGGCAGTGAGAGGAACAATTTACTAGAGTAAGGGCTGAATCATCCTTGCAAAGGTTGAATTTTACTGCTAGGGCTGAGATCTCTTGTAGCTAGGCCAAGTTTCTTGTTGAGGGGTTGAGTTCATCTTGTTGGTCAAGTTTCCCTTACTGTTGGGTTGAGTTCTTCTTTGCTAGTTGATATTTGTCACTAGAGGGGCTGCATTTTCCTTAGAGAGGCAAATTTTCAACTATTGGGGCTAATATCTGTGAGGAGAGGTCGTTGTTCTTATTGGAGGGGTTGTATTCTTCAGTTGCAGGGGCCAAGTTCTCTCCTAGAGGAGCCAGATTCATTGTGGAGGCCAATTTTGGTATTGTGAGAGCTACAATATTGTTGAGAGGTTGATTTGAACCTCTACATTGTCAAGAAAATGTAACAGGTCAACAAACTAAACAAATCAGATCGTAATTGTGAGTTAATTTGCTGATTTAGTGTTGCAGATTGGATTAATAATAAACAAGAGTAGATTTTCCATATATCTAGATGTTATAACAATTACTTGAATTATTGTCCTTTATATTCTTGTCGTTATATATTTTTGCATGTAATTTCTGTTCTATTTGGCACACAAAATCTATTTCATACATCACAAGAAATCAAGAAACCAAACCAGTATCATAACAACACCAATAAGAGGTATTTTACAGTGGATTGGAACCTACAGCCTAAGTGTTTGACAAAAGTCACTTACTAGAAATACATCTAAAGTACTACAATATCCAAATGAGGGTGTTCGATAGTCGGTTTTGAACATATCAACAAAATGTTTGTCAAAAATCCTGAACCAAAAATCACTTTAGAACATAACAACAATCATAAAAGGGTTGTTTCAGGGATACTAGGGCGTGGTAGAAAACTGTTTGACGGAAGTCCTAGACCAAATAATCACTAGAACATTACAATAGTAAGTGGAAATATATAATAGCCATAAGGGGGGGACATTCCAAAGGAGGAAGGGGATTAGAAGGTCAAACTCGTGAGGGTATTAGGAAGGGGTGACCCTTTCTCATCTCCCTTCCCATCTAATCACCACTACATAAGGGGAAAAGATGATGCATATTCTAGTCTTTAAACATCAATTTTTATCTCCTTTTAATCTTAGTAACATTGTTCCTTCACACAATTTTTTTTCATATCCTAGCTAATCAATTATCTAAGCATCAAAGTAAAACATTGATACCTAAAATCACTATTTGTTGTTAAACAACATATTGCGGTGCAATTAATTTTTAAGATATATAGTTGATTGTTTCATCTCAAAAACATAAAAAAAATTATGTTTAGTTTTTGTTATTTATGTTAGTGTGAATGGTCCATCTAGTTAGTTAAACTTGTCTTAGTGGACATTTATGTAGACATGTATGACATTGTACATAACCTAGCTTAGTGATGCTTATTAATGAGATTGTTAGTAGGTTAGTGTTCTTCATTGATATCAGAGCTCACAATTGTCTGTGGAATAAAAGTGACACCCTATAACTCTTTTGTTGATGCTATGATTTTTGTGAGCCTTGGTGAAGCTATGAGAAGCATGTAAATTTACCCATTAGATTAGTTGGGCACTTTTGTTGTGCTTTTTTTCTAGATGTAAGCATGTTCAAAATATATTTGAGTTTTGTGGCATGCTAAGCGATCCAAGCTTGCTCACTCACACACTCTCTCGAGACATAGACACTATTTCATCTTGGCATGATTCATCTTAAGCTATTGGTGATCAATCTACTACTCATCATTGTTATTTTGTGTCATGTTTTTTCCCTACCCTGATGTTGATGTAAAAAAATAACAATCGTCGACCACACATGCTTACCCAGTGAAAGGGATCAGTTACAAATTTCTTTGTCAAAATGAAAAACCCTCTAATTATGGCCCAACTATTGTATGCAATGTAAGATGTTCTATTATGCTCTTTATCTGATATATTCTAAACTAATGAATGTAAAATGAAAGAATTTAAATGAATAATGGGATGAATGTGGCAAATGAAATGAAACAAATTCAAAATGAAAAATGCAGCTAACTAAATCCTAATTAAAGGAACAAAAGTTTTTTTTTTGAAAATGCGACTAATAACAATGAAAATAAGCACATTGTTGTCGGAAATGAACCCAAATTGAACCTTCTAAATTCCCTCTCAAAGAGAAATGATCTGTTTTCTAAGAACACTTCCTAGTCACAATACTAGCTACTAACCAAATTGAATTGAAATGTGATTAGACATATAAACAAAGTTACCAACTTGGCGAGAACCCTTTAGAGTTCTCACTTTTTTAGAGGTCATATTTAGTGGTTGTTTTTATTCCTGTTTCAAAAAGTGGCACTACCGGTAGCACCCCCTATTTTTTGGTCGCTAAAATTGTGACTTGTTTGAAATCATGACCTTGAAAACCGATAACATAGTGGAAAATTGACCCTTTGAATAAAAAGTGATGCTTCTAGCCACACCACATTTTTTGGAGTTAAAACTACGACTTAATCGAAACTGTGACCTTGATAACTAATACCATTGAAATTAAAAATTAAAAATCAACTTCTAAATCGAATACTAAAAAATTGCTTATTAATTAATTTTATTATTATTATTATTATTATTGTGACTAGAGGAATCAACAACTAGTTGGGAATATACTCACGTGAAATGAGGTCGTGTTATCCAATTGCTACCACTATAACCTCCAAGTGTGCCCACGATGCCCCATACACGACACACAAGGTAAGTCGGGGTTTCGAGTTGGTGACTTCAGATAATAGAGTGCTTTCACAATACACTCCATCACTGGCTGCCCTACACCCCGGGGGTATTAATTTTGTTATTTTTTAATTTACATTAAAAATGAAAAAAAAAACTGTAAACAAGTAAAAAAAGAAGAATATAAAACAACACATTAAAAAAAAAACTTGCATAACACAAGTTAAAAATAAAGAAAATACAAATAAACCACAAGTTAAAAATAAAAGAAGTTAAAAAACCTCATAAATAGATTAAAAGAAGAAAATAAAATAACACATTTAAAAACAATAATTGAATAACATAATCAACATATACTTCTCTGCTCTTTTGAAAAAGAATAATACTTCTCTGCGGTTTTGAACGAGAATAATACTTCTCTGCGGTTTTGAAGGAGATATTTTATTTCTAACATTATATCTCTGTAGCTTTGAACAAGACTAATACTTCTCTTTGGTTTTTTCCTTTTTTTACGAGAATAATCTCTGTAGTTACTCTTAGTGATGTGAACCATAATACTTCTCTATAGTTTTGAGCTCTCAGTCTTCTCTGTGGTTTTCAAAATTGCAATTTTGAATAATTTTGGCTTCCTCAACTCGTTGAGCACTTGGGTGAGTGTTTGTAAATTAGTTTTGACTTCTTCAATTGGATGAGCACCTTGACACGTGAAATCAGGTGAGTCACTTTTTACTTTGATTCAATTTTAATTTAAAATATATTTATAATCTAGTAACATGTGAA
>ML784562.1:501926-535368 GCA_009831015.1 Picea engelmannii | reverse complement strand
TGTTTTTAATTTGATTTTTAAAGATTTATGGGTTTTTTTTTACTTTTTATTTTTAAATTGTGTTATGCTTTTCTTTTTTTTAATGCGTTAGTTTTTTACGATTTGTTTTTAATTTGATTTTTAAAGATTTATGTTTTTTTTTTTTACTTTTTATTTTTAAATTTTGTTATGCATTTTTTTTTAAAATGTGTTATTTTGTCTTATTTTTTTACTTATTTACAAAGCTTTTTCACTTCTTTTTCTTTTTATTTTTAAATTTGTGTTATGCAATTTTTTAAAAAGATTATTATTTTGTCAATTTTCACTATCACATCCGGTTAAGGTGTGGGTTTTGTTTGCTAGGTGACTCGATTTCAATGCCTATACAATGTGTTTAGTTGGTAGGAGACATCCAATAATCTAGTCATGTTAAGGGTTGGTGTGCCCCAAGACGGATGCGATCCCTAGGTGATTTTGACAACTAAGATGCCCTTAGTTTATGGTTTCTTAGTCAACGGTTCAAATGCTGGGGTTCAAATGCTGGCCCCACAAGTGACAAACATTTCTAACAAACAAAAAAATGTATTATTTTATCTTATTTTGTTTTTACTTCCTTACATGTTTTTTTAATGTAAATTAAAAAAATAATAAAATTTATTAATAAACAATTTTCAAGTTTTTGATTTAGTAGTTGAATTTAACTTTTTTATTTTGCAATGGTGTTAGTTGTTAAAGCCACAATTTCGATTAAGTCGTAATTTTAACTCCAATTTTTTTTTGTGCTACTCGAAACATCACGTTTCGACTCAAGGGTCATTTTCCCACAATAGTAACAGTTGTCAAGTTCATAATTTCAAACATGTCACAATTTTAACAAGGCTGTGATTTCAAAGAGGTCACAATTTTAATCACACAAAAAAGAGGTGCTACCAGTAGCGCCACTTTTTGAAATGAGGGTTGATGTTGGTGTTTTTGACCCAAAAATATTGAGTTTTTGGACCATAGTTGTTTTGAGATCACAGTTCTTGTTAAGTTAGAGACTATGTTTATAGAAAGGGACATTAGTTCACCAACTAAAGTACATGCATAATCAATGGTCCTTAAGAACCGAGAATAGTCCCAAGTCATCAAAGAGCTCTCTATTTCATATCAAGCATAACCAAGCATAAAATAAGTGAGAGCTAATAATAGTGTCTCTATTACCATAGGAAAATAATGTACAATGCCAAAAAGAGAACCCTTTTGTGAAGGTGTTGAACTTGTTTATAAGTTTTAATTGTGGCTTTTCACCTTCCAACTTCCTGAGTCTTCAACTCCCATAGATTACTCTTGAGCTTCTAGTTCTCAACTTATTACAAATTCCATATTATTCCAATTTTGACTATTCAAACCGATTGCGAGAATAATTGTTTCATGAACGTAAGAAATTGCATTATTTCTTACATAAGTGAGGATTCATAAAAACACTCTTGACCTAAAGACATACACTCTTATTTCTTAGATGCACACTTCCTCATTCTTGTTTGCATACTTCTAGTGCTTTAATTTTGATCATTTCTTGCATTTGTGTTTGGTTGGAAAACATGTTGTCTTTGAATTTGCTACTTGGCTAGCGATAACATTTATCATCCTCTTCACTTCATCCCTCTTCATGCATGGGTATTTCTTGATAAATGGCCATTTCTTGTGCTGGGAAATACACTTTGTATCCTTCCATCTAGTTTTCTTTGGTCCTAGATATCTTCTTGCTCCTCGCACTTGCATGAAATTGCATGACACTTCAATCTCGCTTTCATTCTCTTTCACCTCTGCTTGTGTATCTTCTTTCTTCATTCAACTCTTTGCACATGAAATCCTTTGTAATAAAATGACAAAATATCATGCCCTGGCTATGGTACGACCTATGAGATAGAGGGTAAAATACTAGTCATCGACAACCCAATAATTCACCAAAAAAATCATAACAACAAGACTAGCATATCTAGTTTAACAATGAAAGCACATGCTCTATTAATGGCCAAGGATTAAAATGACAAAGACAAAAGTGAAAAATAAGAGAAATGTGAGAATGATTTATGTTGGATAGGAAGTTTTGGAAACAATTTTGCAATTTGGATACAGTTTTGGGAAAAAATCCTAAGTATAGGAAAAGTGCGCGGAAGAAGAAGGAAAGACATGGAGCGTGAAACTAAGGTGCATCTAGGAGGAAAGTGCGTAGAAGGAGGAAAGTGCAAAGAAGGATGAAAGTGCACAAGAGGAAGACAACGCACATACAAAAGAATAAATCCGACAATGGATAAAGCAAGAGAGTGAGAGAATAAAGCATGGAAGAAGGATGACAACTCGACATTCCAGAAATAGAAGAACAACAAAAAAGAAGCATGCAGATTGAAAAGTAGAAGAAAGAAGCCGAACAACCATATAACTAAAATGGCCATGCATTATAATGGGGTATTTTTGGGATGAGCAGATTAGGGTTTTTATCCCTAGATGGCTGTATAAATATGTATTGGGTTGGGAGATTAGGGGTTCGATGTTGAGATATAGTCTATGAGATGTATTGAGGGATTCCTCACCGTTCCATGAAGGATGGGGTTTCCGATGTAGTTGATTTTTGAATGTAACAATATGTGATGAGAAGAATGAATAAAGGAATGACAAAGAGATGATAGTGAATCTTGTGTTGTCTATCATTTATATGTTTTTCTTATGGATTATGGATGGGTGCATAGTAGATTAGTTTTACCTCATGTTAAATCTTTGTGCAATAAGAATAACTGTTACAACAATGGAGTATAGATGAATCTAGATTATACTGATTATAGGAATCTGAATCATACGTAAGTTAATACTAAATAAGAACTGAGTTACGCGCACTAACAAAACAAAGAAAGAATGAACCAAATGACTGCCTCCCATTCCCTCAATATTGTAGAAGCCTGGTTCTCGTAGTCCCAATAGATACCTCGGGTGAGACTTCATCTGCACAAGAAGGTGATTCCTAAAGGGAAGGTGTCCGGTGGGTTTTGTTGGTAACAAATAACTCGAACCTAGGGTCTTACAACCTGTGCACAATGCCAACAAATGGTTTCATTGTCGGGACCATGAATTTCATTGTGATTAAGGGAATGTTTTGGAGGCCGACTAAGAAAGAGATCACATACTGGTTGGAAATAAAAGAACACAAGTTTGCACGAAAAGAGAATAGGAATCCTCAGATGAGTGACAAGCAATGGATGCAAAGGTATGTGTTCACAGATCTGCATGAAATTTTCTTTGGCGAATTTCCAATTATTTTGACTGAGTGGCTAGAGAGGTTAGTAGAGAAAACTGGAAGGTTCAGGGAAACAACGTCAAGGAATTGTACTCTTGAATTGGTAAGACAACTGAATTCTGTAAGTAAACCAACTACTCGAGAATTTGAATTTTGGTTGAATAGAATATTAGGAGGATATATTACAGAGTTTGGAGTAGATTGCATTCAATCATACAATGGTGTAGAAAGGGACTTTTTCAAAGGTCCACGCGAGAGGTTCTTGAAATAATTAGGTACATGTATACATATGCTATTGTGTGAAAAAAAAGTGATGATCATGGAATCTAACAACTGAAGGGGTTCACACACATAGGGAAAATAGGGGATAACAAGAGGATCGTAGGAGAGAATGAAGAAAGCAGTGAAAAAGGAAGGGAGGGACTGAGGATGCAAGAAGACAATATACCAGAGGAAGGATATGAGATTGGAGAACTGCGCAGAGGAAGGAGGTACAAGAGGAAAATGATGGGGGTTGAGAAAGGAGAGCCACATGGTGAGCCAGAGGGGAGATAACCTTGCGCACTAGTCTGAATCGTGGAGATACCATATATAGGAGGGGAAGAAGAGGAGTTCTAGTCTAGCTCAGTAATAAAAGAACCAATAAATCCTACTCACGTTGAGTTTTGTGTCAAATCCATGACCATGTGTGCGGAAGCACAATCAATGATAACAGTCGAATGTTTGTCAAAATCCATCATAGTTAGCCAAGGAGGACCGAGTAGTAGCAGTAAGAATAGTGGAAGTAGTGCACAGAGTCAGAGTCATAATCAGAGTCAATCAACATCACCAAGAGGAGGGACTACACAAAGCAACATGGAAGGGGTAGATAATATTCTTAGGCTTTCTGAGTTCTAGGGAGCGGGGTCAGAGGATCCATAACAACATCTATTTTTCTGCAAAACGATTTGGTCTGCTAAGAACGTACAAGATGAGGCTATGACTATTGCACAGTTAGCGACAACATTTAGAGGTCGTGCACTAGTATGGTATATGAAGTTGAAGAGTATCATTGATCCAAATTATTTTCGACACGAAATGAGAGCGGAGATATAATAAAGAAATGTACAGAGATATCTCAGATATCAAATAATATAAAAGAAATGTAATAGAGATGCAACCATAAACACATATATACAATAATACACAATTTTCTATTAATGAGCGAAAATGTACAAAGACTGTAAAAATACAGAGTGAAAGACTCACTAGAATGGTGGCAGCTTATCTCTGAGAAGAGATGTGTCCACTACTCGCATTCACAAGAATATCATTTTACAATGAGGCTCCAAATGGATTTTTATCATAAAGAAAATCCAAAACCCTAACTCCGGAAGATGAAAATCCAACAGTGTTGTGGACCTCGTTTTGGATAGTTTGGTGTATCAACTTCCCAAGGGCATAACTTTGGAATACGATCTCCTTTTGGGGTGCATGATAGCTTGTTGGAAAGGTATTTTTGAGGAGATTCATTTTGGGGAATAAATTAGATCATTTGGTTATCATTGAGAAGCTCAATCCCGAAAAACCTTCATTTAGGCCCTCAAAATGGCCTTGAAAGTTAAAAATGGCTAAAAATAGTAAATTACCAAAATTGATAGAAAACTGTTTTGAGCCAGTTGGAAAAGGTGGGTGGCCACTGATATTCACTTGGATAAATCCTCCCTCCTTAGTAAGCAATGGTATCCATTGCGTTGAGTGCCCGGGGGAGAGGGAAAAACATTTGTTGAATCTACATCTTAATGAGCTGCTTGCCACATTGGAGAAGTTGCGCTGCTTAGCTTGTTGAAGGTTGTCACGAACCTGTGGCTGGAAGGGTTGGACCTTTTTAACTAGTCTAGCTACATGATATGGATGTGCGAAGAAGTAATCTTTACACTCTGCTGCAATCTCGTCGACCTTCTTTTCTTAGATAGAAGGTGCTTGGACTGAGGCTGCAGTGGTGTTCTTCTGTTCACACTTTGAAAAGATTGTGAAGAACCCAAATTTTTTAGTATGAGATACTACCTTGCGACACTATTTAGATGGGACAATAGTTGGAATTACCTCTGGTATCTTGTAGAGATGACCCCCCAGAGTAACAATGGCACTACAAGGTTGAGACTCTTAAATAACATGGCGCTTCCACATATATGGTTGTCCCAAGAGAACATTACAAACATCCAGGGGGGAAACATCACATAATACCTCATCCTTGAAGGGATGGATGTCGTATGACAATAGACACTGCTGGCTGACATGAAGATCTCATCCTTGGCGAAGCCACCCGATGTTGTATGGCTGTGAGTGTGGTGTTTTCGACAATCCCAACTATTTGACGACCTTTGCTGAGATGAGATTCTTCTGGCTTCCGCTATCAACAATAAAATGCATCAGGGTCCCCTTCACCCACATCTGTGAATGAAAAAGGCGCTCCCCTTCTTTAGAATATGTTGGTTCTTTTGGTTGAATTGTTGCGGCCATGAAAATAACAGTGGGGTCTGCGTCGATGACCTGTCTTCTATTCTTATTTTCATAATCAAATTCTGAATCAGAGTTTGACTCCTTGTATTTTATCTCGACCACCAATGAATTTTTTGAGTGACACTCATCAGTGTTGTGCCAGGGGATTTTGTGGAAATCACACCATTTTCTAGTGTCCTTCTTCATATTTCTGTGACCCTTCTTTTCCTATGGCTTGGACTGTTTTCAGGATGCTTTTTGTTAGGGACATCTTTATCATACTTTGGTTGTTGCGGATTTGCAGACCCGAACTCCCGTTTGTTTTGGTCTTAAATTTCTGCTTGATTTTAACAACATATTGATAAGTAGAACCGAGTGATGATATGTCCAGAAAATCCATTTCAGTTTGGATGTATCTGTGTAGATCCCCTCGGTATTTTAGAACCAAATGTCGTTCTGAGTCTTTGATGCCCAGCTTGGGGCACAAGGTATGGAAGGTATTGGTGAACTCCAGAACTGCTTGGCCCCTTTCTTGCCACAGTGTGGTCCATCACATGTATTGGTCTTCATAGTTTCCAACAGGTTAATACTATTCGTTTACTGCATCCACAAAAAAATCTCAAGTGGGCTCGACCCCATATATTCCAGAATCCTCTGTGGAACTTTGCTCCTAGTAAGTTTCCCACCATTTTTTGACATGGGGGAGAGCCTTAAGGAGTGCGAAGGTGATCTTTTCCCTGTCATAGAAATTATGAACAAAGAAATAACCTTCTAGCATATTTAACCATTTTTCTAAGGCATCTGCATCTATCTGTCCTTCAAATAGAGGAATATAAAAATTAACTTGTACCTTGAAAGGTGAGGTACTTCCAAAGTGGTCGCTTGATGAAGACACACCTTCTTTTATCAACAGGCATTGAAGGATGTGGGAAAAATTCTCCATCATTTCATCCCTCTGTCGCGTGAGAGCTTGCTCAAGCAACATATTAATAAAATCGTCTGCTCTGTCGTTTTTCTTTTCTTCCACCATGGAGGGTTTCTTGGACGTAAGAGAGAAATTTTATTCAAGAGAGACAAGCTTGATACCCAACTTGCTATACTCAGACCTCGTCGGGGACATGCACTAGAAAACGATCAAGAGCAACCTGCTCTGATACCACTGATCCAAATTATTTTTGGCACGAAATGAGAGTGGAGATATAATAAAGCAATGTACAGAGATACATTAGATATCCAATAATATAATAGAAATGTATCAGATATGCAACCATAAACACGGAGATATAGTAATACACAATTTTCTATTAATGAGCAAAAATGTACAAAGACTGTAAAATTACAAAGTGAAAGACTTGCTAGAATGGTGGCAGCTTATCTCTGAGAAGAGATGTGTTCGTTACTCACATTCACAAGAAGATCATTTTACAATGAGGTTCCAAAGGCCTTTTTATCATAAAGAAAATACAAAACCCTAACCCCGGGAGATGAAAAGACAATAGTTTTGTGGACCCTGTTTTGGGTAGTTTGGTGTATCGACTTCCTGGGGGCTTAACTTTGACATACAATCACCATTTGGGGTGTACATTATCTCGTTGGAAAGGTATAGTTGAGGAGATTCATTTTGGGGGCTCAATTAGAGACTTAGAATATTATTGAGAATCTATATCTCGAAAAACCTTCATTTAGGCCCTCAAAATGGCCCCAGAAGTTAAAAAGTGCTAAAAATAGTAAATTACCAAAATTGTCAGAAAATTGTTTTGAGCCTGTTGGAAAAGGTGGGTGGTTACTGATATCTATCTGGATCAATCATTCCTACAGGTCAGGCCAAAAATTTGGCATAAATAAAGCAAGCACTGCTGACAGAGTTAAAAAAGCCAAAGTTAGAGTCGCAATACATCAAGGAACTGAAGGAGACTAAACATGTACAAACATAGTCGGTATGGGATTTTGATCAAAGATTTAAGGATGTGATGGGTAGACTAACTTTCCAGATCCCATATCAACAACATAAAGAATGGTTTATTGTAGGACTTCTACCACACATTCACACGCCATTGATTCAACAGAAGGTTATGTCACATCCCGAGGCCCTGAAAATTGCAATGAAATTAGAGTCATATATGGTAGGAGATAGTGGAAGAATGGCACAAGTTCAGACACAGTTGGCTGCATTGACAATTCAATTGGACGATCTTACAAAAGATAAGGAGAAACAAGAACAAGTTTGGTGTACCAAGTGCAGAACTAAATTCCATCACAAGGACGAATTCCTAGCAATCACGCAGTATTTGGCAGCTGGAGCGCTGAATCCATTACCAGGGGGGGATACTACGAGATATGTAAGAAATGGGCCCATCATTCCATTGAGTGTCAATTACTACAAAAATATCAGAGTACACCAAGGAACTTGTTTTGCAATTTTTGCAAGTCTAAGGGACATGAAGAGAAGGATTGCCACGCATTCGACTTAATGAGGGAGCGCACATGAGATATGTACATGAATCAAGAAGAGAATGTTGCAGCAAAAGTGGGTGGTCCGCAATATAACAATCAAATAGGTTTCAATCAAGGGATCATAGCAAACTTTAGTAGAGTTCGAGGAAAAGGAAATTTCGTTAGAGGGGAAAGAGGATTGATAATATGTTATAACTGTGTTGAGGTCATTTCCCTCTTTTGTAATTTCCCTCCCCTTTTCTATTTTCCTGAATTATTTTCTCCCTTTCTTTTCCCTCTTCTATACTTACCCATTTTTTCCCTTCTATTTTCCCTTTTGAGTTCTATACTTAGTCATTTTTTCAGAGCGATGGGTTCCCGAGTTGAAGGAATTACGAATACTCACCTTCATCCATAACCTCACATCACGAGTCCAATTGACCACCGTGTTGTTCCATACTTAGCCGATTTTACGATTGCGGGTTCCCAGGTTGGTGGGGTTGAACTCTCATACCCCACGTTTCGTTATATACATTTTGCATCCAAAAGTTTCGCGATCTACATTTTGACCCCTTGACTTCTCGAACTTCCAAGTCTCATTTCTCCTACAATGAGTCCGTCCGAATGCCGTGCCATCCTATACTTAATTGATTTTGTACCTTTGCCATCACGGGCTCGCAGGTTCTCGTATTCCCGGGTTCACAAAAGTCTCAAATCATATTTTTCTCCCGTCCGTCCCTGCCACCCTCGCTCTCTTCCCAATGCACATTTACTATACTTTGAATTCTAACAACTCATCATGCAGGTTTGAAAGGATTTTCATTAATAAGCGAAGGGCTCGAGGAGATATCCTATTAAAACACATTAAACCAAGATTTACGGAGGATTATATTATCCCCCTCGAGTGTTCATTTTAAACATTATCTGGAGCAAAGGAACATTTTCGTCAACTTATGGCAAAAACTCGACAACAGTTCTGTGGAGATACATTGAATATTTTCGAGTGCGAGGACCAGAGTTTTCACTGGTCCAAAGCATATTCTTGTTACTCATCCCCTTCTTCCCAGAAGGAAGTAATCTAGATGTCTATAATTGTGTGCGCATGTTGTGTCCCAGAAGTCTTTGACTGTAAGGAGTTGGTCACCTGGTGCACTGAGAGATATATTCCAAGCCAACAAACCGTTCAGTTGCAGGACCATTCCCCCGTCTCTCTATCACCTCAGGTATTCTGTAAGAAGTTGAGACTTCCCGAGCCAATGCTTACCTTCAAGGACGAAGATTGCAAAGAATTCTTAAAGAAGCATGAAAATGGATTAGACCTCTTACCTGAATTCCTGGAGAACCCAACGACCATCGATGAGGACATCATGAGATTTCAAGTTACTTCATTTAAAAATCCTTTTCGTGAAATTGCTTGGCTTTTCATGAGGATAACAGGACAAGAAAATACAACCAGCATCTCCCGCACGATTCTTTACATTCTATATTTTACGGTCAAAGAACATGCCATCTTCAATTGGGGCAAGTTGATTTCCATTGAAATCTCTTCCCAATTGTCTCAATACAATAAGGAGAAGAAATTATTTATGTCATCTTATTTGGTTTTCATGATAGCACATTGCTGTCAGTTCTCGAGATTATCTTTGTGTAAGAAGGTAAAATGCTAATTTGACCCAGTAACCTTCTGGTATCAAACATTATGGAGGCACAAGGCCTCCCAACATTTTTATGATGTTTTTAATGATTTTGTCTTAATTTTTAAAGGCTTGTTGTTTGGAAAGGACACTCCTCGGATGTCTGACCAGGTGAGTAAGTTCCTGGATAGGAAGGGGACACTGGAACAAATGGAGAATTATAATGTTATAAGGATTTTTGGTTCCAGGGAAAATCCTTCTTTCCTTCCATGCCCCATATCTGACAAAATGTTTGTTACTGAAATAGCAAGGAAATACAACTATTGGTTGCATTTTTCCATGAAAAGAGAAAAAAACAATTCATACCTCTTCCTTGGAAAGTTGGGGACTTCATATTCAGAAATATGAACAAGATTGATGAATTCACAGGCCATTTCCACAGCCTGAATCTAAAATATGCTGAAAGAGTAAAAGAGTTCGACCCTAGCGGAATTTTTGTATAACATCTACTAGAAGTTGGTTTCAACAATTCTTTTATTAATGCTATTCTGAATGAATATGGAGACAATGTCTCAAGCACTCCTGCTCGTGATACTAGTGACCGGGAAATGATACTCAACACCAATGAGTCGTACAAACAAAGAAGAAAAGGTCTAGGTGAGAAGAGTGCCCATCCCCAACTGTCACTCCAAAGAGTACAACATCTTGGAGCAGTGCTCCAACGACCCACCAAATTAAGAAAGTAACCCACATTTCTTCAGGTGGAGGAGGAGATAAGAACCCTCCTTCAGAAAAAAAATGAAATCTCCCACAAGCTTCCCTTGATGAGGAAAAGAAAAAAACATTATGCAAGAAGAGTAGGGTCCTCGAGGTGAAAGAGACATCCACAACCTCTCCCTCGAGGATATGGAACTCAAGATGGGCATTGAAAAGGTGTTCCCCAATGCTGATTAGCCAGAGAAGATGGCTCACCAGAATCCTATGATGGAAATAATTGAGAGTGAGACCTTTGATGAGGAAGAGTCTTTTGTATTTCAGAGTGTTGTTTTTGACAGCGAGTCCAAAAATTTAATTATTGAGAAAAGAGATGTAAATAATAAAAATGGGAAATCTCATTCAAAGATCAACCTGTAGAACACACGACCTTCCCAAATTTCCCAAATTCAACAAGAAACTAGAGATTCTCTAGATAATTCTACTGGAGGCCTTGAAGCAGAGAATGTTAGGTTAAAGGAAAGAATCAAAGAATTGGAGGAAGCTTTAATGCCTCTTCCAGTACTTGATAGTCCTTTAGCAATGATCAGGCCTACCACACCTGCAAAAAAATTGAAAGGATCAGAAATCCTTCTCACATCATCTAGGGGCTATGTGGAAAAGAACATTAAGAAGAGAATGGAATTAATTACAGAGGCTTGGGAGATGTCAAAGAGTATGGTCTCTTTTGGAACGAGGGCACATGCCTTCCGTGAATATTTATAGGCAGATTTGAAAAACAAAGAATATTTTTACCTCGATGTGGTCGTACCCTTTGGTTTTAAAGTTACTAATATGATAGCGTTGAGAAGAAGGGAGGAGGATCTCCCTTCTCCGAACCGGATAAAAAAACTAATTGCATGTTGGAAGGAAAATGTTAAGAACTTGAATATTATTGTCCAAGCATGTAGCCATTCCATAAGTAGGAGAGAAGAATTATTCAAAAGGCTGACTGAGATAGACCTAGCTAGGAGCACCAATGAGGTACAAGACTCCAAATTGATTCTCAACTCATTGTTCCTAACCAAACAAGCCTTTGACGAAAAAGTTGAGATATTTAAAGGGTTATCATTTGAAAAATTCTATGGCATTCTTGAGTATAGTGAATATGACGTGGAAAACTGGCTAGTCGACTATTCAATGAAAAATCAAGATATTGAAGAAGCTTTGCGGAATACTTCTATTGATCCAAGGGAATTGGAAGGAAAACTCTTCAATATAAAAATATGGGATGAAATCAACGTGGCACCAATGAGAAGCTACATCGAGGAGTGGTTTAAAAGGGATGTCGACAAACTTACTGATGAAGGGAAAAGGGAAGTTGAGATGGTTTCTATAACCGTCGATGAAAGCCATAAAAAGACATCAACGAGAAAGTGACAAGCACGAGATACCATCATAGTAAGTTCATACTGATCACATATTTATATATTTATCAAGTTCTTCATCCAGTTATTCCACCTCTTTAAATAGAAAGGTTTAACCAAAGACTGATAATTTCCTTTTTCTTCTTACCAGGTCTTGTCGTTCGCCACCACCCACTTTATTCTTTCTACAAACTTCGTTCTTATATATATATATATTTTTATGGTCCGTGGAAGCCTCAATCCCAGTCATTATGATAAACATATTTAAATTTCAGAGAATATGTAATGAACTATATATTTTTTGGAAATTCCAAGAGAGCTATTTTGGGAACAATCTTGACTGTACTTTGTAACCCAGTTTTCTGAATATAAAGTATTTGAGGTTGATCTATCGTTATATTTATTTGAGATTCCCATGTATCACTATGTCAAAGTTCTCTTATGCATGCAAATCATTTTCTTTTACCATTTTTATGTGATAAAAAATCAGTAGCCCTAGTATGATGGATGCAAGGAAATTCTGTTTATTTTCTTTTAATGTATGAATGTGTTTGGTTCCTGGTCCACTCTCAGGAACTTTCTTTAAAAAAGAAAATATTTTTTTTTTCGTTTTTATTTCTTATATATTTTTACTTTCATTTGATTACCATGACAGACTTCTATAAAAGTCCCACATTTTGAAAAATCTCGAACATATGAGTACCACCTCTATAAAATTGTAGGGATATTTGTATCCTCGTGAGGTTGTTGTTTCGGTCCCGTTATCATGCAATTTGTACTTTCCCAAAGCCAAAGGCAAGTGATCACTAAATTGGTGTAATAGGAGGTTGTCCAATCACTGTCACCTAAAAAAATCACCTCTTTCTCTTTAGGGGTAGTACCCCAGGGGAGACGTCCCTGGTGACCCGAGGGTTTGAGAAGGCTAATGCAAGAGTATCAAGAAAGTACCACCCCTCTCACAGGTCACTCTGATAAAAAATTCCCAAAGGTTTTAATAAGATGAAGCAAAGTATTACTTAAGTGTACTTGCCCAGAACAAGACAACAAGAAAAACACTATTTGCAAGTACCAATTGATGTTAGTGCTTCATAAAACCATAGACTTTGAATAAAAGCATAAGTTGATATAGAAGATGAAGCAACATAAATATTTATAACAATAATGTATATATATCAGTAGCTTCACAATTATGCCTTAATAAAGCTTCATTAATGACCAAAAATGATAACCTAAAATTGGCAAAATGCTAGTATTTGTCAGAAGCAATGAAGGCAATGTAAAATCAGCTTTAAAACTTGCCTTTAAGGTGATTTTTCTACTGTTATAGATGGCTGTAGCAATCTTTTTCAACAACAGAAAGATAGTTAGTAGGTTAGTCCAATCTAAGGTTAAAAATGGTTAGTAAATATCTTGAAGGTAGATGGTTTAAAGGTTGTTTTAGTCAATCAATCACTTGTAAGGTATGAACTAGTGCCTTTAGGGTAAATGGAGTCACTATTGCAGTGACAATTCTTGGGGGAAACAAATGATTATGGGTGAACTAAAGAGAAGAGGGAGGATGGTTGAGGTGTTAGTAACCTAAGGCCTCAATCATCCAAAACCCTAGAAGGAAAAAGTTGCTAGGAAGTAGGTAACCCTAGGCCCTAGTGATTTTCCTTCTTCTTTAGGTCAAGCTTGAAATAAAATATGAAAGATTAATGAAGCATTAGTACTAGAGTGCTACTAAGTTAGGGCTCTAGTATATGCTTCGAGGGAGGTGTCTTCTAGCAAAATCAAGTAGGTGAAGAGTTATTAAGAGAAGGACAATAACATGTTCTTTTCTCCTAGGGTTTCACACTAGCAATTTCATAATATTATAAATGAACAAGTAAAATATACCATAACCATTCAAGATAAAGAAGGATTTGATATTTCTACTTACTTCACCAAGAATAATCTAGTCACAAACCCTAGTTGAAGACTTTCCACCATGAAAATGCAAAAATACACCAATAAAATCTCCCTCCAAGAGTTGTGCACCACTTAGTTCAGCCAATAAGCCATAAAAGAGGCCGAATTTCAGACCTCACACTTGTGTGAGTGAAAGATGATGAAAAATATAAGATATTTTTCCCTTATTTATACAATAATCATGACCTTTAATTATATTTTAGGTCAAAAAAGGCTGACATGGCCAATTTACATCAAAAAACTAGTTTTACACAAAATTAACAATTAAAACCCTAATTTTGTCTTTAGGGATGACGCCATGCCCCTCCTAGGGTGACGTTAGGCCCCCTCATGGAACAGTAGGCCTCTAAAGTGAAATGTTACGCCTAAAAAGGCCTCAGAAGCTGCCACACGTGCCAACCAAGCCGTCCTCATGCAAAAACCCTAACTGGATGATGTCAAGGCTCCATATGATGACGTCAGGGGCATTCAAGGGACAACGTCATGGTGGGAGGGAAAGACCACCCTAGGTCCAGGCCTGCCAAAGTGTCTTTGGTGGAACTTCCTCCCTTTTCTTCGGTGCAAGCCTCTAGTATCCCTCTTCCCTTGGTTGGGGTCACAACGTCCATTTGGTGGGATTTTAGTCCCATGGAGGTTCGTAATAATCATCTCCCCATATGTACCTGTCTGTCGGGCAAAGTCCTGAAACAATAAAAAGTAATCCCTCCATGGGATCATAAGCCACAAGGATCATAGCAATGTCAATCACATCTAATAATCAAGTTACCCAAACATGTGCATCAAACCCCCCTTTACCGAGACAAATGCTCAAAGACGTTATGCTATTTAACAATCCAGGTTTGGAGAGGGTCTCAGGATGTCCTATTTGGATAATCCTTCTCAGTTGTGGGGTGTTTCCAGGTGAAGACAAATATAGGTCATGTAAATTCATGATATGGTTTAGGGGATGTTTGGGCAAGGGATGCAGTGATAACAAGGAAATGTAGGTCTTACCTGTGGGTGCCTATGTAGAGGGTGAGCTGCACCTTGTCATGGATGCAATTGTTTCCTATCCCATTCAATGCCTTTTACTCTTTGTATTATTTCTTTTATTTTCAAGAGAATAGTTGGAGGACACTTCCCTGGCGTGGTGACCAGTGGTGACAACGTTACCCACAAGCATTTCAAGGAGATGAGAAGGTTGGCTCGTGATGAGACCCCCTTTCTCTTGGCTATGCCACCAAGATCCACTACCCTTGAGTGGTGACCAAATGAATAGTAGTTTAATACTGCTACATGCCCATGGACCTAATAGGCTATCTCATGATGAGACCCCCTATCCACCAACTAGGTCTTGAGTTTTATTTTATTTTATGGGTCCCCCCATTTTCTTGCTGAGAATCGTTTTATTGCTTTCTCGGGGATACCTGGGTGAAGTATCCCAAGGTTTGATCTCGGATTTAAAATTTTTCCAGCTACTTTTACCCTCTGGGCCTTTATCCCCTTCTTCCCACAAGGCAAGGTACAACCCTTACTAGCTTGGAAAACCCAATGCCTGAACTAATGTAGGGGATAAATGAGAGGAAAAATGATGAAAAGTGATAATTATGGAAGGAATGGAAGATGAAATTTCATAGATCCACCTAGTGGAAACTCATCCTGAAGGGGAACAACTTACTAGGGCACTCTGTCATCCCCCCCGGGTATGGACAAGTTAAAAAGCATAATTTCCAAGCAAACGTCATGAAACAAAAAATAATTCAATGCACATATTCAAATGTTTTGAGAATCAAAGTGACACATACCATGATACCTGGACTCATTACCTCATGGACCAAGACCCACTGCTACCTCATAACCATGTCGATGGGATGAATGCTGATGTTGTTGATAGATAGGAGGCATTGAAGAAAAGATGGGCCCTCTAGGGCCAAGCTCAAGTCAATATGGATCTCGACACTCCATGTATAGGACCTATGGGCCTCGATATATAATATCCTTAGTTATCCCTAGGATAGGGGATAACATCTGGCTCCAACTCGGGGACATGTGCTCACCATAGAGTGCATGAGAACCTCAACATCTCTAGCATGACCTATGACTTGCTAGATCTCAACAAAAAATGATTAGTAATCTCTTGGGGTGGTGATATCACCCCTATCTCATATATAGTGCAATGAAATGAAAGCAATCATATATACAAGTGGAAATACAACTACACTACTCTAACATGATATGCAGATGGTATATACAATGAATGCAAATGCCTAATTACTTAGCTCTAATTACATGTTGGTTGAATGCTAGGTGTAGTCAAATAGCCAATTAAACCATCCTAGCAATGTATCATAATACCTGCCTCTGTACTTCATCATAAAGCAAAACAATGATAAGTCAAGCACAAAAATAACATGATTGATAAAATGTATTGTATCATCGAAAATCATAAAGTCTAGCTCATGGAGGTGGGAGGGAGGGAAAAGATTATTCCAATTCACACCTTTAGGAAAGTGCTCAATCCATTTCAGAAAGGGATCATGAAAAATCAAAGGTTCAATAGACCGACTCAAAGAGTCTGAAGGTTGGCTACCTTGGATGTCTTCACAATCTGAGGTTTGGGAAGGGACTAACAAGGACCTAGGGGATAATTGACACTTTCTTAAGGGAAGGATGAAAGATTGAGATAAAAAACTTCTTCTTGAGGTATTTGACCTACCCTTGAATTCTAAAATTAATCTTTGCCTTAGAGACAACTCAAGACAAAGGACATGCTTCCCAACTACACCTTTAGTGATATAGCAAGATAAAATAGTCAAAGGGAGCTAGGAGACATTGCCATAAGGATCCTTCTCTGGGCAATAAATGTCCTCACCTTTATCAATATTTTAGCACAACGATGGTTGATAATATTCTTCATGGAATAAATTCAAGTGCTCAAAGGAATATTCATCAAAATCCTCAAGGTATGACCGAAAATCATTAGGAGAACATAGCACCAGGTCATCCTTGGGTGTTTGAAAAATATTTGTAACCATATCATCTCCTTTTTGCCAAATGTCAAATTTATTAGTAACCTCATATGATAATGGTAAAGACAACTTTTGGAAATGACCCTCAATGTCGTAAATGGGATCCCCATAATATCCAATCACATCCCATTTACGCTTTCCGAGATGTATGAATTTGTCAATATTATCAACAAAGTCATCATCTTTATCATAACATGAAGGGATTAAAACATCCAAGGGCACCTCCAACACTTCTTCACTTTCCAAATCATAAAATAAAGCATCATCAGACTCTTGGAAAGGAAAATAACTTACCGTGTTTACTTCTTCTTGTGCAGGAGCTTCAAGGACTCGGACAACTTCATAAAATGGAAGAGCATGCATCATTGTATCGTCCTCATGACTTGTCTCTTCAACTTCATAATAAGGAGGATCTGTTTTGTTGAAGGGTTCCCCTTCTTCTTCCCTTTCTAAATTATAGAACAAGGTTTCATCAAAAACTTGAACAGGAAAGTGACTAACCTCATCCTCTTCTTCTTATGCAAGGGGAATAGGTTATTGAATGGCTTCATCAGAGGGAGGAGCATAAATCAATACTTAATCATCATGTTTGATATCTTCAGGATCTCGCTCTTCAACCATGTCTTCATTATGCATGACAGAAGAATGAGTAATCTGTTACTCTTCCTCATGGGATTGGAAAACTTCATTTGGATCCTTCTCCTCAACCTCTTGTCGGTTGATGACTTATTCCCTTTTTTCTTGGAGATTACCAATAAAGGTCTCAAGTGAAACTAATCTCTCCAAACTAAGAGTATCTGGGGTGAAGAGGTGTCCTTCCTTGGACAATGAGATATTTTCATCGATTTCTAAAGCCATGTTATGATCTTCATGGAGTGTTTTTGGTCCCTTTTTACTGAGGTGAAACCCTAAATGAACTAAGAGTGCATTGGTATATAGGTTAATGAAGTATATGTCTTCAGGACAATGGATTTTAGGATTTTTTCATAGAAAATTTTCAAACCTATCCTGGAATTCCTTGATCGTCTCATTCTTAGTTTGTTTTATATACTCGAGTCTTTTTAGTAGCATTTGGATATCTTCCAATTTAATACCCCATATCTTGAGAAAGGTTTCTTCTAACTGGTCCATAGATGTGATGCTAGCATAAGGGAGATCATCATACCATTTCCTAGCATTGCCATGAAGAGTGGCAGAGAAAAGTTTCATTCCCAAATCTTCAGCATCATCACTTATAGGGTGGAGTTGAAAGAAAGCCCAAAAATCATCCATGTGATTGTCGGCTCTAACCCCATCACTACCAGTGAATCTAGGGAGCCATTTTTCATACGTCGGGGGCATTTGTTGAGGGTATCCAAGGATTTTACTCATGTCTAAGGGTTTTAAATTTCCCTGGTCCCATTGAGAAGCCATGGTTGGATTTATCATCAATGGAGTCACTGGATAATCCTTCTAGGGATCATCAAAGAGAAAAGAGGGAATCACCCTCATTGGAGTCACCAGGTAAGCTTTGTGAAGTAAAGGCTTTGCATAAAGGCTTACCGAAAAAGTGTCGTTTGAGGAATATTTACTTAGTGTTCACCGGAAGCGGTGCCAAAATGTTATCGCACAATTTGTACTTTCCCAAAGCCAAAGGAAAGTGATCAATAAATTGGCGTAACAGGAGGTTGTCCTATCACTGTCACCTAAACAAGACACCTCTTTCTCTTTAGGGGTAGTACCCCAGGGGAGACGCCCCAGTGACCCGGGGGTTTGAGAAGGCTAAGGTAAGAGTATCAAGAAAGTCCCACCCCTCTCACAGGTCACTCTAATCAGAAAGTCACAAAGGTTTTAATAATACGAAGCAAAGTATTACTTAAGCGTACCTTCCCAGAACAAGACAACAAGAAAACCACTATTTGCAAGTACCAATTGATGTTAGTGATTCATAAAACCATAGACTTTGAATAAAAGCGTAATTTGATTTAGAAGATGAAGCAACATAAACATTTATAACAACAATGTATATATAGTAGTAGCTTCACAATTATGTGTCAATAAAGCTTCAATAATGACCAAAAATGATAACCTAAAATTGGCAAAATGCTAGTATTTGTCAGAAGCAATGAAGGCAGTGTAAAATCAACTTTAAAACTTGCTTTTAATGTGATTTTGCTACTGTTATAGATGGCTGTAGAAATATTTTGCAACAACAACAAGATATTTAGGAGGTTAGTCCAATCTAAGGTTAGAAATGGTTAGTAAATATAATGAAGGTAGATGGTTTAAAGGTTGTTTTAGTCAATCAATCACTTGTAAGGTATGAACTAGTGCCTTTAGGGTAAATGGAGTCACTATTGTAGTGAAAATTTTGAGGGGAATCAAATGATAATGGGTGAGCTAAAGAGAAGAGGGAGCATGGTTGAGGTGTTAGTAACCTAAGGCCTCAATCATCCAAAACCCTAGAAGGAAAAAGTTGCTAGGAAGTAGGTAACCCTAGGCCCTAGCGATTTTCCTTCTTCTTTAGGTAAAGCTTGAAATTAAATATGAAATCTTAATGAATAAATAGTACTAGAGTGCTACTAAGGTAGGGCTCTAGCATATTCTTCGAGGGAGGTGTCTTCTAGCAAAATCAAGCAGGTGAAGAGTTATTAAGAGGACAATAACATGTTCTTTTCTCCTAGGGTTTCACACTAGCAATTTCATAATCTTATAAATGAAAAAGTAAAATATACCATAACCATTCAAAACAAAAAAGGATTTCATATTTATACTTACTTCACCAAGAATAATCTAGTCACAAACCCTAGTTGAAGAATTTCCACCATGAAAATCCAAAAATACACCAATAAAAGCTCCCTCCAAGAGTTGCGCACCACTTAGTTAAGCCAATAAGCCTTAAAAGAGGCCAGGTTTAAGACCTCACACTTGTCTGAGTGAAAGATGATGAAAAATATAAGAGATTTTCCCCTTATTTATACAATAATCATGACTTTTAATTACATTTTAGGTCAAAAAAGGCCGACATGGCCAATTTACATAAAAAAACCAGTTTTACATAAAATTAGCAATTTAAGCCCTAATGTTTTCTTTAGGGATGACGTCATGTCCCTCTTAGGGTGAGGTTAGGCCCCTTCATGGAATGCTAAGACTCCAAAGTGAAACATTAGGCCCCAAAAGGGCTCAGAAGCTGCCACACATGCCAACCAAGCCATCCTCATGCCAAAACCCTAACTGGCTGATGTCAAGGCTTCATATGATGACGTTAGGGGTGTTCAAGGGCCAATGCAATGGTGGGAGGGAAAGACCCCCTAGATACAAGATTTCCAAAGTGTATTTGGTGGAACTTCCTCCCTTTTCTCCGGTGCAAGCCTCTGGTATCCCTCTGCCCCTAGCTGGGGTCACAACATCCACCTGGTGGGATTTTAGTCCCATGGATGTTCGAGCTAATCATCTCCCCATATGTACCTGTCCGTCGAGCATGGTCCTGCAACAACAAAAAGTATGCCCTCTATGGTCTCATAAGTCACATGAATCATAGCAATGCCAATCACATCTAATAGTCAATTTACCTAAACATGTGCATCAAACCCCCATTTACCCAGACAAATGCTCAAATAAGTTATGCTATTTAACAAGCCAAGTTTGGAGAGGGTCTCAATATGTCTTATTGGGTTAATACTTCTTAGGTGTGGGGTGTTTCCAGGTGAATATCAATCTAGGTCGTGTAAATGCATGAGATGGTGTAGGGGATGTTTGGGCAAAGGGTGCAGTGATAATAGGGAAATGTAGGTCTTACCTGTGGGTGCCTCTGTAGAGGGTGAGCTGCACCTTGTCATGGATGCAATTGTTTCCTAGCCCATTCAATGCATTTTACTCTTTTTCTTTTCAAGAGAATAGTTGGAGGACATTGCCATGATGTGGTGACCAATGGTGACAACATTACCCACAAGCATTTTACGGAGATGAGAAGGATGGATCATGATGAGACCCCCTTTCTCTTAGCTATGCCACCAAGAGACACTAACCTGGAGTGGTGACCAGATGAATAGTAGTGTCATATCATTACATGCCCATGGACCTAATAGGTTGGCTCATGATGAGACCCCCTATCCACCAACTAGGTCTTGAGTTTTATTTTATTTTATGGGTCTCCCCATTTTCTTGCTGAGAAGCCTTTTATTTCTTTCTCAGGGATCCCTGGGTGAAGAATCTCAAGGTTTGATCTTAGATTTTAACTTTTTATAGCTACTTTTACCCTATGGGACTTTATCCCCTTCTTCCCACAAGGCAAGGTACAACCCTTACTAGCTTGGAAAACCCAATGTACGAACCAATGTAGGGGATAGATGATAGGGAAAATGATGAAAAGTGATAAGTATGGAAGGAATGGACGATGACCTTTCATAGACCCACCCAGTGGAAACTCATCCTTAAGGGAAACAACTTACTAGGGCACTCTATCATCCCTTGCAGGTATGGACAAGTTAAAAGACATAATTTCCAAGAAAACATCATGAAACAAAAAATAATTCAATGCACATATTCAAATGTTTTGAGAATTAGAGTGACGCATACCATGATACCTAGACTCATTACCTCATGGAGAAAGACCCACTACTACCTCAGAACCAGGCTGATGGGATGGATGATGTTACTGTTGATAGATAAGAGGCGTTGAAGAAAATATGGGCCCTTTAGGGCCAAGCTCAAGTCAATATGGCTCTTGGTACTCCATGTATAGGACCTGTGGGCCTCGAGACATGATAATATCCTTAGTTATCCCTATGATAGGGGATAACAGGTCCTAACAGATTCAAGTGTCTAAAAACTGTAACAAATCGGGACACTTGGCTCACGACTGCCCGAATCCGTGTACAGTGTGCACATATTGCAAAGCATTGGATCATGTGACAAAATATTTTCGTCAACCAGTTGTGAAATAGCAGGCCAAAGGTAACGAAAACCAGAATCAAAATCAGAATGTGCAGAAGATATCAGCTACAAAACGAAATGAGGGACCAATAATAGTAGTTGTTACGTGCAAAGGAGCGAGAAAAGGGGTTGATATAATGGATCAAGGAAAGAAGACTTAGAAATGGGTAAGGAAGTCAACAGGGCCTATGCTAACTTTTGATCCTCAACAAGAAAAGGGAGACATATTATAAAGCGAGAAAATAAGTACTTGGATAGGATTGGGGATCATCAACATCATCTGCGCCTCGTATAGAAGATCACATAGTGCGAGAGAAGCCAATGGGAAAGCTAAGCATGCTAAATTTTTTTTTGAGGACTTGTGTAGAGCTAATGAAGGATGAAATTTCTCTAAGTACATTATATTAAATGATTAATAATTACACACGAGGAAGGGAAAATCCTATCACACAAAGGATGGTAAATCAGGTACTACACAGGAAGAGAACCAATGAAGAATTATGATTGAATGCGCAGATTGGGGAGTATGATGTGGATAATGTCATCTTGGACTTGGGATATGACATGAATGTTTTACTGAAGAAGACATGGGAGATGATGGGAAAACCCAAGTTAGTATGGTATCCTATTCAATTAAGGCTTTCAAATCAACATAAAATAGTCTCGATCAGTCGTTTGATATGAGTACATGTGAACATAGATGGGGTGCACATCATGGCAGAGTTTGAAGTTATTGAGATCGTGGATGACAATCAACCATATCCAAAAATGATGGGACTGGAATGGGATTTTGATAACTAGGAAATCATTAACTTGAAAAGGAGGGAGATGATATTTGAGGTTGGATATTTGAAAGTTACTGGACCCTTGGACCCATCAGAAGGAAAGAGATTCATAGACCCAACAAGAGGGAATGACATTGAAAACTTATACAACATGACTACACAGATGGAGGATTATGTCAACCAGACAACAGATTGTGCATTGATTTTGGGTAGTATTAGGTCATGCACATTAGATTCAGAAGCAAGTCTAGAGAATTGGCAACAAAGGATGCATGAAGTGTCAACTAGACGATGTGCATGCATAAACTGATCCTTGCGCTGGATTGGAATAGAGTTGTGTGATTCACCCAGATATGACGAATTAATCAATATAATCATGTTTTTAAAGGCATTTGAATTGCAGGTACCTGAACAACAAAGGCTTTTAGCACTTGATGTCATCTTAAAGGCAACTCCAAATAGATGGTGGGATGAACATAGGGAGGGGATAAATGATTGACCATGGTGCAACAGACTCATGCAAATTAGGTTTAGTATTGAGGAAGAAAAAAATGTGCAGAAGTATAAATGAGAGAGTGACCCAGTGGGTCATATTAAAAAGTGCAAGGCTCTATGGATTTCAGTACCAGAGATAGAATGGATGCAGATATTTATACAAACAATGGACACAATTACGAAGAACTACTATTTGGAATTGGAAATGTGCAGGGAGACAACATGATGGGAAGAGTTGATTCATAGGTTCAGAGTCACATTGACATTCAAAAATGAATCCCCATCCATATATGAAATGTTACAAGCTATTAGAAGTAAAATTTTCTTGGAAGAAGGAACGATGGAGGTAGTATTAGTATGCAGTGCACAAAGAGCCAATATAAATATCCATGAGTTATTGGAGTGATAAGTACCTGAAACAAAAGGAGAACGAGGAGTTGAAGGGCCAGAGCTTGAGTCCACAACATACACTCAAATGATAAAGACGCAAAAGGTAAACATTGAGAAAACAGAGAATCCAAAGTTTGTGCAGATAAGAGATTATTGGAGTGATGAGACAATAGAGAAGATTGCAGACTTACTACGAGAATGCCAAGACCTATTCCCAACGAAATTTTCAGAGGTGAAGGGGATAGTGAGAGCCTTAGGTGAGATGGAGATTCCAATGAAACCATATGCTAAGACAGTGTGCTAGAGGCCTTACAGGTTAAATCCAAGGTACAAAGAGAAGGTGAAAGTTGAACTAGACATGATATTGGACACATGAATTATTGAACCGGTAGAGGAATTTGAATGGATCAGTGCAATGGTAGTGCAAGAAAAGAAGACATGAGGAATCAAGATCTGCATGGATCTAAGGAAACAAAGTGAAACGTGTTTATATGATCCATTTCCAACACCATTCACATATGAGATACTGGAGAACGTAGGAGGACAAGCGACTTATTATTTCATAGATGGATTCTCCGGGTACCATCAGATAATAATTGCACAGGAGGATTGACACAAGACCACTTTTGCGACTGAGTGGGGGATCTATCAATATACAGTTATTCCATTTGGATTTAGGAATTCCCTGACGATGTTTTCCATAGTAGTGGTTGCAATATTCAAGTATTTCTTCCATAAGTTCTTAGAAGTGTACCTAGATGATTGTACTGTGTTCAATCTACTGGAGGATCATATAGAAGTCCTTAAGTTGAAACTCTATTGGAACACGTAGTGTGAAAACAAGGACTATTAGTAGATCCATCCAAGATCACAGTAATTCTTGAGTTAGAACCCCCTACATTAGTTAGAAAACTAAGGGAAACATTGGGTCATATAGGTTATTACAAGAAATTTATCAAAGGATATGCATAGATCAGAACACCGATGGAAAATTTACTGAAGAAGGAAGAAAAGTTTCAATGGAATGAGGAATGTCAGAAGGGGTTGGAAACCTTGAAACATAAACTGGTAACCACATCGATTTTGATCTTTCTGGATGGGAACAAAGAGTTCCATATACACGTAGATGCATCATCCATAACATTGGGCGCAGTGCTGTCCCAACTAGGGGAAGGAGACATATATCATCCAATCACTTTTGCAATTAGGAATTTGTTTATAACAGAGAATAATTATACTACCACATAATGAGAAGGATTGGAAATGGTCGATGTGCTACATAAGTTCATACATTACTTATTGGTGTCTCAATTCAAGATGTACACAGACCATTTTGCATTAAAATACTTAGTCAATAAGCCAATGTTGGGGGGGAGAATATGCAGATGGCTATTACTATTTCAGGAATATGACTTTGAGATTGTAGTGAAACTAGGGAAGCTGAATGTAGGGCCAGATCATGTATCGTGCATATTGTTAGGGGAAGATGCAAAAAATTTAGATGAAAACTTACCAGATGCACAATTGTTTACAATGAAAATGGTGGATGATTACTTCTCAAACATCGCAATATTTCTAAGTACATGCATGGCTCCATCAGGGATGACAATAGCATAGAAGAAACAACTGGTCGTGAAAGCAATAGACTATCAGTTGATTGTAGGGAATTTATACAAGTTGGGTGCAGATGGAATATTGAGACGCTGTGTAATGGAACATGAGAGTCCAATGATACTTGAAGAAGCACATGACGATATTGCAGGAGGACATTATGCAGGGAGAGAACTGCAAAAAATATTTTGTGCGTAGGACTTTGGTGGCCTACACTTCTTAAATATGAAAAGGAATATTGTCAGTCATGTGATGTATGTCAAAGAGTGGGAAATCCATCTAAGAGAGATGAAATTCCTTTAAATCCACATGTTACGTTGCAATAATTTGATAAGTGGGCGATAGAATTTGTAGGACCATTCAATACACAATCAAGAAGATCATATGAAAGGTACATTATCACTATGACAAAGTATTTGACAATATGGGCAAAATCCACCCCAGTTACAGATTGCACCGTAGAGACTGTCACGAGGTTTTTTTTTGAGAATATAGTCACAAGGTTTGGATGTCCGTGCATATTACTTAGTAATCAAGGCATACACTTTTTGAATAAGAAAATTGCAACATTGAATGAGGATTTCCAAATCCATCATCAAAAGAGTACCCCATATCATCCTCAGGCTAATGGAACAATGGAGGCTTTCAATAAAATCTTGGAGAATGCCTTGACCAAAATTTGCAATGTAGGGAGAGATGATTGGGACTTAAGAGTTTCTGGAGTATTATGGGCATACAAGATGACAAGTAAGAAGTTGAAAGGTTAGAAACCTTTCATATTGGTCTATGGGTAGGAAGAAATGATGCGAATGGAGTCCATTCTACCTAGCCTGTGCATTGCAACAATCACTGAGCTATCGAACACTGACGCAATAAAAGAGAGATTGGCACAATTGGTATAGCTTGAGGAAGATCGGGTTGCCGTAGGTTTTCATTATTAGGTTTAGAATGATAGAGAGAAACCTTGGCATGATAGACACACCAAATATAAAAAGTTTTAAGTTGAAGATCTGGTACTACTCTATGACAACAAGTTTATGCAACATCCGAGAAATTTTAGAATGCACTGGTTAGGACCCTATGTGATTCAACAAGTAACAGAGACATGTGTTGTGCAATTGGAAACCTTGAATGGAGAATTATTTGGAGGAATGGTGAATGGAATTTGACTGAAACTCTATATAGACGACCAATAGTTTGCCCAATAATCTGGGTTGCGCCAAAACTCATGTATTATAGTAGCTGTACCATAGTTGCAAGGAAAAAGAAAGAAATCAAATAAAAAGTAGATATAGGAAAATGAAAAAGAGTGTTTGAGTACCAAGGCATAAGAACTTGCACAGAAGGAATGGTCATCACAAATCATAATAGAAATGCACCAATTTAGGAGACAATACACAGACGAGACATACTGCAAAGAAAATAGATAAAACAATGAAGAACCAATGTGCATTTTGGAAATGACAAGACCGTTAAAAGCATTAAAGCATGGAAATGGTGGTTATGAAGTAGGAGTGACAGGTCATAAAATCCCCGTATAAGTCTTAAATGGTAAAAGCCACTGGAAATCACGACAAATCGATAGTACAAGGGGAAACTCACACGATGAATTTGGTAATAAAAGAGAATTTAGTTAAACAAATCATCACCCTTAGTGGTGGATTGGACAAGGTAGTTAAGGCATGATGAGACATGTGCAGTTGGAATGAAGACACAAAAACAATAGAAGGTTATGAATGGTGAGTCATTGTTTCATAAGAGTGGGAGAGAATTGAGCGAACCAGAGTGAAATTGAGAATATAGCTGAGTTACCGGATCCAAGCCACAACTAGCTATGAAGAGACATGGAGATAATTGAGGAATCTATCACAGAAGTGGAATGACACCGCCAAAATTTGGAGGACCGTCTGCAGTAGCGAGGAAATAGGAAAAGAGACCAGTAGCATCACCAAAGGTCGAGGAGGTAGCCGAAGCTTCGACTTTGGTGCCACCAACAAGATTTCATAGAGACTACCTACCGCCATGGATGGACAATGCACCACCTATCACTATACCAACCAATGGGAAGTACCCATTGATGATAACACCAGTTCTAGATGGTGTAAGTAGTGACGAAGACATGCTAGGGAATATTTACAGTCTAAATTTTATGGACCATGATATCACAGATGCACAAAAATTCCATGAGTTGGTGAGGGAGAAATATTTGTGCACTAGGAACATCCCAGAAATAGGAGAAATCCTGCTCGAGCCACATGAGTGGGCATCCAGGTTACAAAAGGAAAGAATATCAAACCTATTGGAAATTCTGCACTTTGTACAGAGTACATAAATTAATGCATGCGTGAAGGTATTGTTAATATGTGTTCATGGGGGGACACTCTGGTTGGACCCCCCAATAGCAATCAATATTGTGCTAATTGCATGATTAAAAAGACTCCCAAAGCCCGACGAGGACCTGACCACTCTATTTAATAAAGTAGGAGAGTGAACACTCTCAGAGTCAATGAAGAAAATTTTTGAGACATTCAGAGGAAAGAGGGGTCTAGATGTTAAGAGTATCAATGATAAAAATGTGAGGTTTGTGACGTAGGTATTGGCCTACAAGCTGCTGCGAAAATGTCGCAAAGATGAAGTACCATCTGCAGTCATTATAACCATAGAGAAATGTATGGAAGGAGTTCAGATGAATTGGGCTACCTTTTCAGTCAACCAATTTTTACAGGATTGCACGGAGGCCCAAGAAAAGGGCACAAAATTCCATTACGCGTGGTTGTTGATATTGATTGCATTGGTCGGGTGGAAAGAACTAGGATATTACCAACAAATGCACACATTAGGTAGCAACAATATGGCTGAAAGGTATGCCAATTTATGGCACACAACAATTAAGAGAAGAGAAAATGATAGTAATGCCACATTTTTTGTGTACTTGCAAAATATCACATATATAGTTGGGCACACACCACAAATACTGGCCAAAATAGTAGCAACATACAAAGATATTGCATGGTTTAGAGAAGGCATGCACCATATGTATGTGCAGGACATGAAGGATCTAGTGTGTCAATGGTTTCCAACTATTTACTGGTTGACAACAAAAGACATGACCTTAATAGTCAATGACTGGGAGGAAGACTAGAAAATACCAGTTGAGAAAGCAGGGCACTCAGACGAGGGATAAGAGAAAGACAAAAGTGACAAGGATCCTGATGATGAGCAGAAAAATGGCACATGAGATCAACCTGGTCCATACACAACAATGACGCAGTAGACAGTCCCAGAAGTAGGGACAAAAAGGAAGAATATGGGAATAACACCCGCAGGGGGGGCACACAAGAAGGAAAAAGCACATAGACAAACTCCATTTTATATATCAACTAATGATGATATGAAAAAAATTGGTTTCCAGATATGGGATACCACAGAGGAAATATGGGAGGAAGCAACAAGGAAAAAAGAAGAGCATCAAAATAAAGTGCAGGATCAGGTGGTGGCACTCCAGTAGATGCTGGAAGAAACCAACATCACGAGAGAGCAGAGGACTGGGGAAGGACCATCCACAGTTCCAAGGAGATAACCTTACGGACTGAGGAAGATGCATTGGAGTTTCCAATGGGTGAATTACATGAGAAAATAAATGTGATGGGCCATAACAAACATTCCCATGCAAGGACTATAGGATTTGCAAGTAGGAATGTTGCAAGAAATGAAGAACATAGGAGAGGAAGAACACAAAGAATTGGAAAGAATAAGGGACGAAAGAGCCCAATTACAGGAACAATATGACATGACACTTCAACAAAATAGGGAAGTTGAAGGCTGAGTAGAAAAAGTTCTGAAGAATAAAGATGAGGCTGAGGAGAGGGTCAAGAAAGAATTATAGGAGAAGGATGAAGCTAAAGCCATAGCATAGAAGACACAAGCAACAATAAAATTTTTATATAAGGCAATCCCCAAATTTCCCATAGTATTCAAAGCTACTATGGAAGAGAAAGTGCTAAAGATTGGTGAAGTCATTAAGGACTTTAGGGAGCAGATCCAAGACTTACAATTGAGGAATATTCCAGGAATGCCACCAGAGGTGCGCGAAGGCATGGTGAGGTCAGAAACAACAATAGTTTCCAACATTAAGAAAGTAAATGGAGAATGCACAAAACTATGTGAGGAGAGTACGCAAGTGTGGAAAAAATTAATATAAGACCCAAATATTAGGGCCATATAGGACAGGCTAAGAGAAGCACAAGAAAATGCACACAAGGAAGCAAAAAAGGAGGATACATTTCCACGAGTGGAGCGTATGTCAACCATTTTGGCTCAATGACAGGAATATGTAGAAGTGGAGAGAATGAGGGATCCACAAAATATCCTTCAACAAAGACCGAGACCACTACAGGAAGAAGCAGTGAGGGTAATTGGAGGGTTGGCCACTGTATAGGGTAGGGTCAAGAAAGCAACGTTTGAAGTATAGGAAAAACTTACAAACTTGACCATGCAGGGGGTAGAGGAGATAACAACACCATAGGCCACATTCATCAAAGAGGTGGAGGTAGCAACGACTGCCTCTAAAAACTTCATTTTGACATGGAAGAGTAAGAAACAGGCCAGAGTGGCTTGGGATGAGCCATAGGTCAATGTTGGGGTCCTGTTGGACAGAAATTTTGGAAATAGTTTTGCAGTTTGGATACAGTTTTGGGAAAAAATCCTATGTATAGGAAAAGTGCATAGAAGAAGAAGGAAATACAGGGAGTGCACAACTAAGGCACATCTAAGAGGAAAGTGTGCAGGAAGAAGACAATGAACAAACAAAAGAATAAATCCGACATTGGATAAATAAAGAGAGCGAGAGAATAAATCATGGCAGAAGGATGACAACTTAAAATTCCAGAAATAGAAGAACAACAGAAAAGAAACATGCAGATTGAAAAGCAGAAGAAAGTAGTCGAACAACCAAATAACTGAACTGGCCATGCATTGTAATGGGGTATTTTTGGGATGAGAAAATTAGGATTTTAATCCCTAGATGGTTGTATAAATATGTATTTGATTGGGATATTAGGGGTTCGATGTTGAGATATAGTCTATGAGATATATTGAAGGATTCCTCACTGTTCTGTGAAGGATGGGGTTCTAGGTGTAGCTGGTTTTTGAATGTAACACTCTGTGACGAGAAGAATGAATAAAGGAATTCCAAATAGATGATACAGTATCTTGTGTTGTCTTTCTTTTATATGTTTTTCTTATGGATTATGGATGGATGTATAGTAGATTAGTTTTACTTCATGTTGAATGTTTGTACAATAAGAATAACTGTTACAACAATGGAGTATAGATGAATCTAGATTATACTGATTATAGGAATATAAATCATATGTAAGTTAATACTCATAAATAAGAATTGAGTTATGCACACTAAAAAAACAAAGAAAGAATGAACCAAATGACTGCCTCACATTCCCTCAGTACTATAGAAGCCTGGTTCTCACAGTCCCAATAGATACCTCGGGTGAGACTTCATCTACGCAAGTAGGTGATGTCGAAAGGGACGGTGTATGGTGGGTTTTGTTGGCAACAAATAACTTGAACCTAGGGTCTTACAACCTGCGCACAACGCCAACAATTTCTCTCCTATGAATGAACCATGTAACTATCCTAGTAGCTTTCATTCGCTCACAATGAGAGAAACCATGCTAAATTCATCACTTAAAAAATTCCCATCAATTGGTGTTGTTTTTAATAAATCCCATCAATAAGTTAATCACCAAGGCCACCATGGAGTATTAGACATTTAACCAGATGATTTTGGGGTAAGAAAGTATGATGAATGTGATTTTGAACTTAGAATTTCTTTTAGGGAATTGTATAATGGTTTCAGGGTCTTTTGCTTTCCTATTTAAAGAACTCGTCACTTAATAAAATATCCCATCAACTTTAAATGAGATGTGGCACTTATTAATTGGCACTGAGTATGCCTTGCAACTAGTTGATTTATAGGTAATTGAGCACGAAGAATAAGATTCCAAGATAATATTTTCCCTAGCTATCACTTGCTTCTCCATGTTGGCTCGAGACAACTCTCTTACCTACAAGACTCATCAAAATAGTCAATAAATAAAATGGCACTTGTGAAACATTACAAACAACAATAACAAATATTGTTTAGTGCAAATAAGCATGTCTAATCCCAAGAAATGACGAGTTAATATCTATGGGTAAAATCTTGGCTTTGAAGCTCATTTGGGAAGGAAAAATAATGCACTGACCATCCTGAAGAGAAAAATGCATCTAGTCTTGATCTGATGTCTTGTTGCAATGTTTCCATTGATTTATTTTTATTGTTGGTGCATTTATTGACTTTCCTAGGGGTCAAGAGAAACCTCTAAGATAAAAATGCATTGATTGATACTCCACATTCCCTTTGGAAATGGTATTTTCATCTTGATTTGGGGTCTAACAATGCCTTTGAAGATAAAACACATTGTTTGATGCTCTAATCAGTTTTTACACTCTCTGTTTTCATGTGTTTTACCTCTTTGTGCATTATTTGATTTGTGGTGGGACTTGGTAGAGCCTTAAAGGAAAAAACACATACCTCTCTCAATTCTTCCATTGTTGTAGCCTCTTGGCAATGCATTTTTCCTTCCCATGCATTTTCAACCTTTGATGGGGCCCTACAAATCTCCAAACGGAAAATGTATCACTTGCTTATATGGTTGGCTTCCCTAGATACCTAACTAATGTCCCCATGTGTTTTTTAGCTCATGGTGGGGTTTGACAATGTCCAAGGGGAAAATACATGATTCTCCCCTTTGTTATGCTATTGCAAGTATTTTACTATTGTGTTTTGATCTTCATGCATTTTTTGGCTTATGATGGTGTTCAATAAATCCCCATAGGGAAAAACAAATCATAATCTCACTTATTCCACTATTTCAATTCCTCTAGTGATTTAGTTTATCTCTCAATACATTTTTTAACTTTTGTTTAATTTAGAAAGGAGAAACACATTAATGCTTACCTTGCTTCATTATTTCATCGCTTCACTGATTGTGTTTTATCCTTGGGGGTCAAAACACATTACTTCTCATGATTTGGATTACATTGAGAATGAAATGAAGATAGAAATAATAAGAAAAATAACATAGAGAAATTGAAAAGAGGATAGTAATATAGTGAAACCTGAACTCTATTAATGAATGAAATAGTGAAACATCACAGTGTGCAAAACAATACAAACTAACTAGAATGGGGGTATCTTATCTTTGAGAAGATATGTATTGGTGACACTTATTTGTAAAAATCCCATCACGAGAGGATGCAACTTCCTTTTAACATAAATTCTAAAACCCTGAGGCCCAAAACCCTAACTCTAGGAGATTAGATGGAAAAAGGAATGTGGCCTCTGAGGAGGCTAATTGATACATCAACTTCTTGGGGCCCCGACTTTCACATATGAACTATGTCTAGGGAATTTCGTAGACTATTACAAAGCTGATTATGAGTGATATGTGCTTCTCTAGCCTAAAAATTGCATTGAAAGTTCATGACCTGCAATGTTTTTATAAAACTAGTAGAGTGTACTAAGGATCACCTTTGAGTTAGTGGTAGATTTGGGTGGGCATGCCACTTGTATCCACCTAGATCTATCATCCTCCTTTAGGATGCAATGGTCTCTGATTCATCAAGTTCCTCCATTAGATGGGGAAAATTATATTGAAATTGGTTTTTGATGAATCATTTGACTTACTAAAGAAGCTACCTTTCTTTGACAACTAGATAGAGATATATGTTTTGTAGTTGGGTGCCCTTCATATCGATTTTCATGATTTGGTCAATTGTATCCTATTCAATGCAATCAAGGTTGAATTCTATAAGAGTCAACTGCTTTGCAACCTATGAGGTGTCCAACATAGGTGGAAAATATGCTTAAAGTAGCTTCACATTAAATAAAGTGTGTAACCCAAGGAAAGATGGAATACTCAATTCAAAAGAATTATCACCTACATGTTTGATGATGGTGTAAGGCCCATATCAAAGTGGTTTAAATTCCTTGTGGGGGTTTTTGAGGCTCTCTTTTTGTAAGTGCAACCATACTTTTATCACCAACCTTAAACTTGTGTGGAACTTGATGTTGATTGTCTCACTACTTGTGCTTGGCATTGACTTTCTACAAAATATGACAAACTTGTTGTTGGATATGTTGGATTAGTTCAACAAATTTGGCTACTTTATCTACCTTGGTTTAAGCATGGGATGACTCTTCCTATGTAAATGAAATAGGCAAGGCTATGAAAATTAGGGATAATGGTGGAAACCCCAAGGACACTTGAAAAGGGTCGTGAAGGGAGGGATATGGGGATGGGGAGGG
>ML784562.1:477306-489199 GCA_009831015.1 Picea engelmannii | reverse complement strand
TGAGGACGATTCTCAAAATATCAATGAAGAATGCAAATATGATCCTCCTTCAAAAGATCAAAATAAATCAAAACATTCATATTTTGGGAAAGAGGCCTCACCAGTGGTTCATGCAAATACATGAAAAGGACCCAGTTCCAGAATATGTTGTTGGGACCCCAATTTGGGTTTTGGAAGCTCCCCTAGAAAAGGCTTCATATTTAGTTGGGAAGGAGACTGATGAAGCTAGGGAGGGAGAAACTCAATCTCCCTTTGCTGAAATTTTAAAGAGGAACCTATTGTTGAACTTATGATTATACTGAAAGGNGGTCAGTGGCCACCGACCTCTTCCAGCTGGCTCACACACAACTTTCATCTTGGCATTTTTTTTCTAGCTTTCTGGGTCCTAGACTTCCGGGGCTGTTTTGAGGCCCTTGAAGCTTGTGATGTTCTTTTGGGCCAACCTTATTTATGGAAACATCATGATGTATATGAGTCTAGGCCTCATAGTGTTATTGTTACTTTGGACATGAAATTATATTGGATACCCGAGGTAGTCCTATCTACCTCCATTTCCTTGATCTCTCCTAAGCAATGCAAGAAGGTCATCTCTCGACCTGGGAAGTTTTCCTTCTTCGTGATTCACAATCAAAGTGAGAGGAAGGTCACAACCAAATCCATGGCCTCTATAACATGTCTCTCCATGCAATAAAATCAAGTGGATAAGGTCTTGGAAGAATACAAAGACATCTTCTCCTCACCCACAGGGGTACCTCTACACTGTTAGATCAAGCACTCAATCGATCTGACCCATGACACACTGCTACCCAATGGGCTATTCTATCACTTCTCTCTGTCAGAAAATGAGGAAATCAAGTGCCATATCCAAGAGCTGATAGAAAAGGGGCACATCTTCCACAACTCATCACCTTATGGAAGCCTAATCATGCTAGTGTAGAAGAAAGATAGGACCTGGCGACTCTGTATTGATTACCGAGCCCTAAATAAAATCATAGTCAAGAACTGGTACCCAATTCCCCGAATTGATGATCTCCTTGACCAAATCAAGGGGGGCCAAATACTTCAGTAATATTGATTTGAAGTTTGACTACAACTAGGTCCCAATAGATCAGATTGATGTATGGAACACTACCCTCAAGTCCAAAGAAGGTATTTTTGAATGGCTGGTCATGCCCTTTGAATTGAAAAATGCCCCAACAAATTTCATGAGGATGATGGATGGTATCTTGTGGCCTTTCACCAATTCTTATGTGGTGGTGTATTTGGATGACATCCTCATCTTCAATAAGAATTGGGTGGAACACTTGCAGCATATCCAACAAGTTCTGCACACTCCACGACAACAAAAGATGTATGCAAATTTGGAAAAATTCTCCTTCGACATGAAAATGGTCCAGTACCTAGGCTACATTATTGATGAGCATGGGGTGCATGCCGATCCAGGCAAGATCCATGTCATTCGTCACTGGCCAAACCTGACCACACTCACTGAGCTTCAGAGCTTCTTAGGCCTTACCAATTTCTATCACAGGTTCGTGTTGGGATTCTCCCACATTTCTTAGGCCCTTAGCCAAGTGACCAAGGGTGGTGGAAAGGAAAAAATCATGTGGGGGTAGTCACAATAGAAAATGTTCGATGATTTGAAGTAGTTCTTATGCTCAGCCCCGGTGCTCTCATTACTCGACCTACAACAACCATTTGAGATAAAGATACATGTTTTAGACTATGCTCTAGGTGCAGTTCTCACTCAACATGGAAATATGATTTCCTATCATAGTGAGATGCTATCCGATATTGTCCGCAAGTACCCCAATTACAAAAAAGAAATGTACTCCATTGTACAATCTTTCCGTGAGTGGAGACATTACATTCTCAGGAAGGAGACAATCATCCACACCGATCATAAGCCTTTGTAGTTCATGTCGACACAAGAAAAATTGAAAAATGACCGCCATCAGAAGTGGTCCACATACTTCCAAAAGTTACATATCAACATCAATTATTAGAAAGGGATCACCAACCACGTCACTGACTACCTCAATCGACCTCCAGTTGCTGCACCAACCATGATGCTACACTCCCATGGACATGAGACCTCCAGATGGCACCAACTCTATGAGAGAGATCCTGACTTTGCCACTACCTACCATATGTTAGGCACAAACACAAATGTCACTGATTTTCATCTCTAGGATAGGTTGTTGTGCCATATGGGCCATCTTTGTGTTCCATCAAGTGAGCGAGTGAAGCTTATTTTGGAAGCTAACTATAGTCGGGTGGCAGGACACTTCGGCATAGAAAAGACAATGTTAGTGCTGCAACAACATTTCTATTGTCCGAAACTCTAAAAGGATGTTAGCAAGTATATCAGGTCTTGCACGACCTATGCCATTTCCAAACCGACCATTAAGAAACAAGGCATGTACACCCCTCTTCCTACTCCCAATAATCCCCGGGAATCCATCTCGATGGACTACATGTTGGGCCTTTCGTCAACCAAGAAGGGAAATCAATGTGTTTTCATGGTTGTTGATCAATTTTCCAAGATGACGATTCTGGTTTCCTGCAAGAAGATCATCATAGTAGAGGCAACTGCCAAGATATTCTTTGAACAAGTGTGGGTACATTTTGGGATACCTAAAACCATGGTCTCAGATCGAGACAGTCGGTTCCTGAACACATTTTGGTCGAGCCTCTGGTCACGGTTGGACACCAAGCTCACCAAAGCCATGACCTTCCACCCCCAAACAAATATCCAAACTGAGTTTGTCAACAGGCTGATCATGCATATCTTGTGCATGTACAATTTCAACCATCCACATACATGGGATGAGAGCCTTCCCTATGTTCATCACAGCTACAACCGAGCCATACATAGCTCAACCAATCACAACCCCTTTCAGGTGGGATTGGTATTTCAACCATTGGGTCCCATGGATGTTGCATTACCCCTTGCATCCACACAGGAAAAATCATCCCATGCACAAATCGAATCCAACAAAGCCACCTGGTTCATTGAATGAATCTAGAAAATCCACCAACAGGTTCAGGATATTTTGCAGAAGTCCAATTTCAAGTACAAGCAATGCCATGATCAACACCAGATGCCACACAAGTTTCAACTGGGAGATAAAGTTTGGAGGCACTTGCAGAAAGAACACCTTAAATGACCCCATCAGAAGCTTCGTCCACTTTTCTATGGACCTTACACCATCACCAAGGTTGTGGGTGACAATACGTTTGAGCTCAACATTCCCATTTTCCTTGGCGTGCACCCCATGTTTAATGTGGAGCTCCTTCAACCATACTTTCCACCCTTATTGGACACCTCACAGATAGTAGAACAATTGACACCGACATAGCTCAACCTTGACTCCATGGAACAAGAATCCACTGATAAGGTCATGGACACACAGTTCAAGGAAACTCACCAACATAAGCGTCATCTTTATTGGGTTGTCAAAGTGGGGAAGCTCCTCCACCAAGGTAAGTGGCTCACCTGAGACCAAATTCAATAGAAATTTCCTCATATGATGGGGGAACTCAACACAATGGATACCATTGCTTCCTAAGGAGGGAGGATTGATCTATGTGGATATCGGTGGCCACCCAAACCTTCCATTTGGCTCACACACAACTTTCATCTTGGCAATTATAATTTTCATCTTGGTAGTTTTTTTCTAGCTTTTCGGGTCCTAAATTTCCGGGGTTGCTTTGAGGCCCTAAACAACGTTTTTTGGGCCCACCATAGTCACATTTTAGATGAAATTAGAGTGTGATAGAATAATTTGTATTCCTCATATATACCCTTCCAACGGGATATCATGTGCCTAAAATGGAGATCGTATGCAAAAGTTATGACCCCAAGAAGTTGATGTACCAACTTACCCCATCAGGGCCCACTTGAATTTTGGCGCTTCATCTCCTAGGGTTAGATTTTATATGTATATGGTTTTCTATTCACTTATAGATGCTAAAAAGGTCTAGAGGCCTCATTGTAATGTGCCCAGTCGAATGCCCATAGCCTCCACATCTCTTCTCAGAGATTAGATACCACCATTCGAGTAAGATTGTTTTCATTTTGCATTTTACAGTTTCAACAAATTTCTTTATTGAATAGAATTTAAGTTCCACTATATCTTTGTTATTGTTTTCTATATATATTTGTTAATGTTATAAATTCGTGTTTCATTTCGTTCCTCTTAGAAATCCGAATCAGGGGGGTGAATCAGTATAAGGGTGTTTTTACTTTATTTAACCATTCATCAATCATTCATTAGCACATATATCATCAATTAGAACATATAAACTCAAATCAAAATGCATAGAGTTTAACATGGAAACCCTTGTGGGAGAAAACCACAAAAAATTATGTTTGTTAGTTCCTGTAGGTACCAACCTACTATTACAAAGTTTCTAGGCACCAACCTACTCGATACACTAATCTCCTTAGTTTAACACCAACTCAGTAAGATCTGTATAGAAACCAATATAAGATCTTCATACATAGAGTACTTCTGACTTCACCTGTATGCTTCATATTTCATTCATTTCACAACATCATCATACCCTTAAATTTCATGTTCCAACGCCTCTCCTTGCTTCATACCCTAGACATAGCTTCAAACCCTAGTCAAATTTAGCCTTCATGCCCCAACGAACCTCATAACATCATTCCCAAAATATAATTCTAGAATACAACATCACCAACTCAAAACAATGCACTTTGCAACATCATAGACCTTAGTATCCCATAGTGCACCTTTAAAACTCCAAGAAAACTCCTCTTGCACGTTTAAACCCCAAGTATACTCTCCATATTTTCTTGCGCACCTCAAATCTCTTCTGTGCACCTCAAACTTGATCTTCTTGCTTGGATGCTCTTAAAATGTGCACATCTATCCAATATTTATAATGTTTTTGTGCTCACTTTTAGGGTAGACCTGTAAAGAATGGTTGGGATGACTTGAAATTTTTGGCTGGGTTGTATGACAAAAAAGGTTCATATCTCCTCATTCCTAAGGAGTTAGAGGGAGTTCCATATACCATTGGAAAGGCCTCAAAATAATAATTCCAAAAATATAACCTATTCTCCCATTTGATCTATGTTGGGTATGTGTTATATTATTTTCACGAGTAGTAGTGTCTGAGCGTTTGTGCAGTGGGGTTAGAGGGGGGATGAAGCCCCTGACATGGGGGTTAGGGACATCGTCCCGAATTTTTTTTTTCTGCCTCGGGTACGTGTCACCGACCTCGGGAAACATGTCATAGATTTAGGTGGTTTTTTGGCACAGGGTTTTTGCCGATGGTTTTCTATTTCTGGTTAAGGAATTAGGGTTTTAGACTAATCCAGGTCATTGGGTTAGGGTTTTGGATGCTTCTAGATCCTATATGTATATTGTATTGTAAACAATGTATCACAATGAATGAATATAGAATATGATGGTTTTACCGGTTTGGGTTTCCACGGGAAAAATCTCTGTGTAATGTTTGTATTTGCCATTGTATATTTTCTGTTCTTTTCTGAATATCTGTTTGCAGTAGATATTGTACAAGGTTAGAATTTACAATCTAGTCATTTAGAATAAAAATTCCTTCAAATATAGGGTATCCAAATTGAGCATAAAAAAAAAACAATATTTCCAACAATCTTCATCTTGCAATATTTATCTTGGACATCTATAGTCTCCCCCTATCTTTGACATAAATGACAACAATATTTCCAACGATCTCCCCTTTTCTCATTGATGCAAACCCTTAGTCATTTATGATACTCCCCTTATCTGCAACTTTCCTTATGTTTGCAATTCTTCCTCTATGTGCAACTTCTCCCCCTTTAACATGAAAGGAAAATGGATGCCCCCCCTATGCTTGTGCTTCCCTTTACTGATGATATGCGAGATATGTCACTCCCAAATTTAGTTTACTTGTCCCATACAATTTTTTTCTCCTTTTCATCGAGAAAAAGTACATTGCTCAGGGTTCTGTTTTCATTTTCCACTAACCTTCTTGAACACGCTTTCCTTATCTCACATCCTTTAGAATGAAATGCAAGGTTTTAACCTTGATCACACATTTAACTAATACTTATAATATTATGTTTTAACCCTTCAACATGCAATACATTTTGTGTTTTAGTATTTCCATTATTAAGAATAACAATACCTTTTCCAACTATCCTTGCATAAACATTATCCCCAAAGGTAACATTGCCCCCTTTTTCTTCCTTTAGGATGATAAATTTGTTCTGAGCCCTTGTTATTTGTTTTGAAAATCCACTATCAATATACCATTGGATTCCTTTGTCTGGAGCATACATTGCAAATCCACATTCTTCCTTCTTTGGTTTTTCTTGCTTCCTTTTCCACACCCTTGTGTATTCTTCTCTATGATTGGTAAGAACATCTTCTTCCTTGTTTTTTTTTACGAGACTTCTAGTTTTTTTTCTCACATAATCATCCTTTGAGGTCTTGTAAGGACCTCTATTTATATTTCTCACATGGTCACTCCTTGTATAATCTCTACAATCTATTTTCTTATGACCAAAATTATTGCAAGAAAAACAGTAGCCAAGGAAGAGATTTTGATACCGGGTTGTGAAAGGCCTTCTTGGTGGAACAACTCTCCTGAACTCATTCTTGTCATTCTTGTGAGTAGAATTAGGTTTATGCTGACCATCATTTCCTTTCCTATTGTTTCTTTCATTATTGATGGATCCTTTGAGAATGTTAGCATAACTATTAGGATTTTCTTCATTTTCCTTTTCTAATGTCTTCTTGACCTTAGTGCTTGCATCTCCCTTGGGGGTATTTTTTTTTCTTCATAGCCAAGACCTATCTTGATGAATGGTGAGCTTTGGAAACTAAGAATATTATCTAATATTTCAATAGTCCTTCCAAACTTCAACATTCTATTCAACTGATTAGTTGTTTTCTCTAGTTCATTTCTTAAGGAAACTATTTCAACTTCTAGCTTCCCACAATTTTCTTCCTTTTCTTTCAGCTGACTTCTCACCACTTCTATATTTTTTTCCTCTTCTAGTTGAGTCTTCAGGATTATAACTATATTCTCTATTTATTCAATATCATGATGCTCATTTTTATGTTTAAGCAATTGATCCTTCTTCTTTATATTCTTTCCCCATAGTCTATCTATTTCTTTTAAGGAACTAATGAGTTCTACTTCAAGATTCACTTGCTATGAATCTGGTTTTTCTTTTTGATTATATTCATTTTGTTCATCAACAGGTTTTGTTTCTATGGTTATGGAGAGATATTCTTCTTCATTATCACTATATTCCCTTTATTTGTATTTGTTTGGTCGTCCTTTTATCTTTCTCACAAATTGTGCTTCTTTTGTCTTTGATTCATAGCTGGAACAATCACTAGATATCTCTTCATAAATGTTTTGTAACTTGTCCCAAATATTTTTAGTTGATGTACATTGCATTACCTTGACAGTATCAAAATATGATAGGCCACTCAAGATGAAATCTATTTCTTTTGCGTTGTGTTCACTTGACTCCTTCCTAGCTTCCTCTGTATAACCTGCTGTGACTGATTCCTAAATATCAAAACCAAGGGCCATCAAATATGTCTTCATTCTTATACTCCATGATGCATAGTTTGTTCCATTGAACAAAGGAGCTATGTTTTTAGGGATACCTTTCTTACAATCCCTATGTTCTCGAGATCTACCTTCCAGTAGTTAAAATGTTTCTAAAGGAACCTGCTATGATACCAATTGTTGAACTTATACTTATACTGAGGTGGGGGGTGAATCAATATAAGATTATTTTCACTTTATTTAACCATTCATTATCACATATATCATCAATTAGCACATATAAACTCAAATCACAATGCACATAGTTTAACATGGAATCCATTGCGGGAGAAAACCATAAAAAAATATCTTTATAAATGTCTACAGGAATCAAATACTGTTACAAAGTTTTTAGGCACCAACGTATTGAAGGCACTAATCTCCTCAACTGAGAAATAACTCAACAAGATATTGTGTAGACACTAACCTATTGGAGACACCAATATCCTCAACTAAGCACCAAATCAGTAAGACCTATATAGACACTAATACACTATATTCATACACATAGTACTTCTGACTTCACCTACTTGCTTCATACTTCATGCATTTCACAACATCATCATAACATTAAATTTCATTTTCTAATGCCTCTCCTTGCTTCATACCCAAGACATAGCTTCAAACCCTAGTCAAATTTATCCTTCATTCCCTAGGGAACCTCATAGAATCATTCCCATAATATAATTCTATACTGCAACATCACAACCTCAAAACAATGCACTTTACAACATCATAGACCTTAGTCCTTCATAACACACCCTAAAAAATCCAAGAAAACCCGTCTTCCACCTTTAAACCCTAGGAATACTCTCTAGCTTCTCTTGTGCACCTGAGATCTCTTTTGCACACCCCATAATTGATATTCTTTCTTGGATGCTCTTCAAATGCACACATATAACTTGTATTTATAGCATTTCTATGATCACTTTTAGGGCTGACCTATAAAGACTGGTTGGGTCGACCTGAAATTTCTAGCTGGGTTGTCTAACAAATTTTTTTATATATCCTCATTCCTAAGGAATTAGAGAGAGTGACATATACCGTTGGAAAGGTCTCAAAATAATATTTCCAACCATATAACCTATTATCCCATTTGATATAGGTATTTATAGTAAAAATTCCTTCAAATATAGGGTATCCAAACTAAGCAAAAAAAATTAAAAAAACAACATTTCCAACAATCTTCATCTTGAAATCTTTATCTTGGAAATTTGTATTCTACCCCTATCTTTGACATCAATGAAAAAACTATTTCTAACACCCACATCCTTCTCCCACTTTAACAAGAGGAAGGAAATCAAATAGAAAACATAGAGAGAAAGAAGCAGAATTAGAATCTCCAATGGCTCTCAACAAACCTTGGATGGCCTTGTATTTAGCGAGGGTTTAGTTTTACACAACAACTAATTATATTTTTTTTCTCATTATTTTATGTAACCAATTTGTAAGAATTTACTCTTGCAATCAAGAAGCAACGAGTTTAAGTCTAGGGAATTCTAGAGTTTGGGTCATCCAAGTAAGCTTGGAAAATTTGGTCCTTTCTTTCCAATGTATAGCTAGCAAACTGATGATTATGAAGATCATACTTCATCGTTTACTTTGATGCGACACATTTTTACTTTAATATATTACACTATTTTAGTTTAAAAAAAACTAGTTGATTTATGGGTAATTGAGCATGAAGAATAGGATTCCAAGCTAATATTTTACCTAGCTATCACTTAGTTCTCCATGTTGGCTCCAGACAACTCTCTTACCTACAACACTCATCAAAACAATCAATAAATAAAATGGCACTTGTGAAACAGTATGAACAACAATAACCAATAGTGTTAAGTGAAAAGAAGCCTAAATAAGACTAAGCACTGATAAGTTAATATCTATGGGAAATATCTTGGCTTCGAAGCTCATTTGGGAAGGAAAAATAATGCACTTACCATCTTGAAGATAAAAATGCATCTAGTCTTGATTCGATGTCTCGTTGCAACCTTTTTCACTAATTTATTTTCCTTATTGGTGTATTTATTGACTTTCCTAAGGGTCAAGTGAAGCCTTAAAGAGAAAAAATGCATTGATTGATGCTTTGCAGTCCCTTTGGCAATGCATTTTTCATCTTGATTTAGGGTCCGACAATGCATTTGAATCTAAAACACATTGTTTAATGCTCCTAACAATTCCTACACCCTTTGTTGTCATGTTTATTACCTCTTTGTGAATTATTTGATTTATGGTCAGACTCAATAGATCCCTAAAGGAAAAAAACACATCCCTCTCTCACTTTTTCTGTTGTTGTATCCTCCCAACAATGCATTTTTCCTTCCCATGCATTTTCAACCTTTGACAAGGTCTTGCAAATCCCTAAAAGGAAAAAAGTATCACTTTCTTCTATGGTTGGATTCCTTAGCTTCCTAACTAATGTGTGTTGGTCCCCCATGTGTTTTTTATCTCATGGTGGGGTCTGACAATGTCCCAAGGGAAAATATACATAATTCTCCCCTTTGTTATGCTGTTGCAACTCCTCTACTATTGTGTTTTCATCTTCATGCAGTTTTTGGCTTATGGTGGTGTTAAACAAAGCCCCATAGGGAAAAATAAATAATCCTCTCACTTATTCCATTATTCCAATTTCTCTAGTGATGCATTTGATCTCTCAATGCATTTTTTAACTTTTGTTGGATTTAGAAAGGAAAATCACATCAATGCTGACCTTGCTTCATTGTTCCATTGCTTCACTGAGTGTGTTTTGGAGTTCGGAGTCAAAACACATTATTTCTCATGATTCAGATTATATTGAGAGTGAAATGAAGATAGAAATAACAAGAAAAACAACATAGAGAAATTGCAAAGAGCATAGTAATATACTGAAACCTAAACTCTATTAACGAATGAAATAGTGAAAACATCACAATGTGCAAAGCAATACAAACTAGCCAGAATGGTGGTAGATTATCTTTAAAAAGAGATATATTGGTGACACTCATTTGCAAAAATTCCACCACGAGAGGATGAAACGATCTTTTAACATAAATTCTAAAATCTTAAGGCCTGAAATACTAACTCTAGGAGATGAGGTGGAAAAAGGAATGTAGCCCCAAGGAACCTAATTGATACATCAACTTCTTGGGGCCCAAAATTTCACATACAAACTTTGTTTAGGGAATTTATTAGACTATTACAAAGATTATTCTGAGTGCTATGTGTTTGTCTAGCCTAAAAATAAAATATTTCAAGCCATATTAATTGCCAAAAATGCATGGGAAGTGCCTAAAGTTTGCATTGAAAGTTTAGGACCTGCAAAATTTCTATAAAACTAGTAGAATAATCTTTGAGTTGGTGGTAGATTTGGGTGGCCATGCCACTTGTATCCTTGGATCAATCATCCTCCTTTAGGATACAATGGTCTCCATTGCACCAAGTTCCTCCATTAGATGGGGAAGCTTCTATTGAATCTCATTCTCGATGAACCACTTGCCTTCCTTTGACAACCCAATTGAGATATATAGTTTGTAGGTGGGTTCCCTTGAATTTCACGATTTGGTCAATTATATCCTACTCAATGCAATCAAGGTTGAGTTATATAGAGGCCAACAACTTTGCAACCTATGAGGTGTCCAACAGAGATGGTAAATATGGTCGAAGCAACTTCACATTAAATAAAGGCTGTAATTCAAGGAAATATGGAATACTTAATTCAAAATAATTCTCACCCACATGTTTGATGATGGTGTAAGGCCCATATCAAAGTGGTTTAAATTTCTTATGGTGGTTTTTTAGGCTCTGTTTTTGTAAGTAAATCCATACCTTATCACCAACCTTAAACTTGTGTGGAAATTTATGTTGATTGTCTCAATACTTGTGCTTCACATTGGCTTCTACAAAATATGATGAAATTGTTGCTGGATATATGGGATCCATTCAACAAATTTTGCTACTCTATCTACCTTGGTCTAAGCATGGGAGGACTCTTCCTATGTAAATGAAATAGGCAAGGCTACACCAATTTGGGATAATGGTGGGAACCCCAAGGACACTTGAAAAGGGCTGTGGCCAATACGGTTGTGAAGGGATGGGGATGGGGGAGGGAGAGGGGTGCACATGGGCGGGGGTGGGTAGGGGGCGGGGGGATGAGCAATTCCGAGAATCATCCTCCCACCAACTTTGTTCATTTTCGCATTGTGGTTGGTCCATATTTTTAAAACTTTTTTTCATTTCTTTATGTGTTTCTTTTTTTGTTGTTTTATTTTTAATTAAATTTCTTTTTTTAATTATAAAAATTCTCTCTGTT
>ML784562.1:456817-477256 GCA_009831015.1 Picea engelmannii | reverse complement strand
TTTTTTTTTTTTTTAATGTATATTTAAAAATTAATTTATTCCCTTGGGGTGTAGGGCAGTCGATGATGGAGTGTGGTGTTAAGGAACTCTGTTATGTGAAGTCACCGGTTCGAAACCTCGACTTAACTTGTGTGTTGCGTATGGGGCATCGTGGGCACACCTAAAGGTTATAATGGTAGCAGTCGAATAACACGACCACGTGTCACACGAGTACGTGCTTGACTAGTTGCTGATTTCACCAGTCACAAAAAAATTAATAAACAATTCTTGAGTTTCTGATTTAGGAGTTGACTATAAATTTTTATTTCTGATGGTACCAATTTTCAAAGTTTTGATTAAGTAGTAATTTTAACTCCAATTTTTTTTTGGTGCTACTCAAAGCATCGCTTTTCGATTCGAGGGTCAATTTCCCACATCGATATTAGTTGTCAAGGCCGTTATTTCAAAGAAGTCACAATTTTAACCACCAAAAAAGAGGGTGCTACTGGTAGTACCACTTTTTGAAATGAGGGCTGATTTTGGTGTTTTTGACCCAAAAATATGTTTTTTTGGGGCCAAAGTTCTCCTTTTGAGGTCACAATTCCCGTTAAGTTGGTAAGTTGTTTATAGAAAAATGGACAAGGGTCCACCAACTAAAGTACATGCATAATCAATAGTCCCAAGTCATCAAGAACCTCTTTATTTCATATCAAGCATTACCAAGCATAGGATAAGTGAGAGCTAATAGTAGTGTCTCTATTACCATAGGCAGATAGTTTACAATGCCAAAAATAGAACCCTTTTCTTGAAGGCATTGAACTTGTTTATAAATTTTATTTGTGTATTTTTTCCTTCCAACTTCCTAAATCTTTAGCCCCCCTATATGACTCTTGAGCTTCTTGTTCTTAGCTTTTTACAAATTTCATATTATTCCATTTTTTACTATTCAAACCATTTGTGAGAATAATTGTTTCATGAATGTAAGAAATAGCAATATTTATAACATAAGTGAAGATTCATAAAAACACTGTTGACCTAAATTCACACACTCCTATTTCTTAGATGTCCACTTCCTCATTCTTGTTTGCATGCTTCTAGTGCTTTAATTTTGAGCATTCCTCATGTTTGATTTTAGTTGGAAATCACGCTGTCTTCGTATTTTCTACTTGTCTAGCGGTATCATTTATCATACTCTTCACTTCATCCTTCTTCATGCACGGGTCTTGATTGATAAATGGCCATTTCGTGTGCTAGGAAATACACTTTGTATCCTTCTTAGTTTTCTTTGGTTCTAGATATCTTCTTGCTCCTCGCACTTGCATGAAATTGCATGGGCACTTCAATCTCTCTTTCATTCTCTTTCATCTCTTTTTGTGTATCTTGTTTCTTCATTCAAATCTCTGCAAATGAAAGCCAAGACTATGGTACTACCTATGAGATAGAGGATAAGATACTAGTCCTAGCATATGTATTTTAACAATGAAACAACATGCTTTATTAATGGCAACGGGTTAAAATGATGGATACAAACTTGATGAATGAGAGAAATGTGAGATTTATTTCCCTCCTATGAATGAACCATGTAAATATCCTAGTACATTTCATTCGATCACAGTGAGTGAAACTATGCTAAATTATCACTTAAAAAATTCCCATCAATGAATGTTGCTTTTAATAATTCCCATCAACAAGATAATAACCAAGGCCACCATGGAGTATGAGGCATTTAACTTCGATATAGGGGTAGGAAAGTATGATGAATGTGATTTTGAACTTAGAATTTATTTTATGGAATTGTATAATGGTTTCATAGTTTTCTTCCTACCTATTTAAATAACTCATCACTTAATTAAAAATCCCAACGAATTTAAATGAGATGTAGCATCTATGAATTGGCACCAACTATTCCTTGCAATGAGTTTATTTATAAGTAATTTAGCATGAAGAATATGATTCCAAGTTCATATTTTACCTAGATATCACTTGGTGCTCCATGTTGGCTTCAGACAACTCTCTTACCTACACGACTCATCAAATCAATTAATAAATAAAATGGCACTTGTGAAACATTATGAACAACAATAACAAATAGTGTTAAGTGCAAAGAAGCTTGTCTAAGCCCAAACATTGATGAGTTAATATCTATCGGAAATATCTTGGCTTCGAAGCTCATTTTGGAGGGAAAAATAATGCACTAAACATTTTCAAGAGAAAAATACATCTAGTCTTGATCCATGTGTTGTTGCAACCTTTCCACTGATTTATTTTTCTTGTTGGTGCATTTATTGACTTTCCTAAGGTTCAAGCAAAGCCTCTAAGAGAAAATTTTCATTGATTGATGCTCTGTAGTCCCTTTAGTGATGCATTTTTCATATTGATTTGGGGTCTGACATTGCCTATAAATATAAAACATGTTGTTTGATGCTCCAAGCAATTCCTACACCTTCTATTGTCATGTGTTTTACCTCTTTGTGCATTATTTGATTTGTGGTGGGACTCGGTGGAGCCCTAAAGGAAAAAACAAATCCCTCTCTCACATGTTCCATTGTTCTATCCTCCTAGAAATGCATTTTTCCTTTGCATTCATTTTCAGACTTTGACGGGGGCCTGCAAATCCCCAAAAGGAAAAATGTATCACTGGCTTCTATGGTTGGCTTCCCTAGCTACTTGAATAATGTGCATTGGTCCCTGATGTGTTTTTTATCTCATGGTGGGGTTTGACAATGTCCTGAGGGGAAAAATACATCATTCCCCCCTCTGTTATGCTGTTGTGTTGTCATATTCATGCATTTTTTGGCTTATGGTGGGGTTCAACAAAGCCCCATAGGGAAAAACAAATCATCCTCTCACTTATTCCACTCTTTTATTTCCTCTAATGATGCATTTGATCTCTCAATGAAATTTTTAACTTTTGTTGGGACAAAACACATCAATGTTTACCTTGTTTCATTGTTTCATCACTTTATTGAGTGTGTTTTAGCCTTAGGAGTCAAAACACATTATTTCTCATGATTTGGATTATATTAAGAATGAAAGGAAGATAGAAATAATAAGAAAAATAACATAGGGAAATTACAAAGAGCCTAGTAATATAGTGAAACCTGAACTCTATTAATGAATGAAATAGTGAAAACATCACAGTGTGAAAAGCAATACAAACTAGCTAGAATAGGGGTAGATTATCTTTGAGAAGAGATGTATTGCTGACACTCATTTGTAAAAATCCCATCATGAGAGGGTGAAACTGCATTTTAATATAAAGGATAAAACCCTAAGGCTCAAAACCCTAACACTAGGAGATGAGGTGGCAAAAGGAATGCGGTCCTTGAGGAGCCTAATTTATACATCAACTCCTTGGTGCCCCAACTTTCACACATGAACTTTGTTAAGGGAATTTCTTGGACTGTTACAAATATTATTCTAAGTGCTATGTGTTTGGATAGCCTAAAAATGAAAGACTTCAAGCCATATTAATTACCAAAAAAGTTTGGGAAGTGCCTAAAAGTATCATTGAGAGTTCAAGACCTGCAAAATTTCTATAAAACTAGTAGAGTGTACTAAGGATCATCTTTATGATGAAATAGTATCCATTGCATCAATTTCCTCCATTATATGGGGAAAATTCTATTAAATTTGGTTCTTGATGAACCACTTGCCTTGCTAAAGAAGCTACCTTGCTTTGACAACCCAATTGAGATATATGTTTTGTAAGTGGGTTCCCTTCATATTGATGTTCATGATTCGGTCAATTATAGCTGACTCAATGAAATCAATGTTGATTTCTATAGAGGCTAAGTTCTTTGAAACCTATGAAGTGTCCAACATAGGTGGAAAATATGGTCAAAGAAGCTTCACATTAAATAAAGGGTGTAAGCCAAGGAAGGTTGAAATACTTAATTGAAAATAATTCTTAACCACATGTTTGATGAAGGTGTAATGTCCATATCAAAGTGGTCTAAATTTTTTGTGGGGGGTTTTGAGGCTCTCTTTTTGTAAGTGCAACCATACCTTATCACCAACATTAAACTTGTGTGGAACTTTATGTTGATTGTGTCACTACTTGTGCTTGGTATTGGATTTCTGCAAAATATGATGAACTTGCTGGATATGTTGGATCTCTTGAACAAATTTAGTTCTCAATTTACCTTGGTCTAATCTTGGGAGGACTCTTCTCATGTAAATGCAATAGGCAAGGCTATACCAATTGGGGATAATGGTGGGAACCCCAAGGATGCTTGAAAAGGGTTGTGGCCAATATGGTTGTGAAGGGATGGGGATGGGGGATGGGGAGGGAGGGAGGGGGATAGGGAGGAGTGGGGGTGAGGGAGAGGTGCACGTGGGTAGGGGTGAGGGAGGGGTTGACACATGGGGATGGGATATTCTAGGAATAAACCTCCCCACAACTTTGTTCATTTTCTCATTGTGTTTGGTCCATATTTTAAATTTTTTTAATTTAATTTAATTTAATTTGTTTATTTTTTCTATCGTTTTTTTAATTGGTTTATTTTTATTTTTATTTTTTTATAGAATTTATTTTTGAATGTTTTTTTTTAATTATGAAAATTCTCTTTTTATTTATTTATTTATTTTTGAAATTTTGCCTTTTCAATTTATTTATTTTTTAGTTTTTATTATATTTTTTTCCTTTTTTAAAGTTTTTTATCTTAATTTTTTGTTGTGTGTATGTAAATTTTCAGGTGAGATTTTTATTTTTTAAAACATGTTTTTTATATTTTTTTTAAAATTTATTTTTCTAAAGATTTTTTTTTTAAATTCGTTTTTTTAAAGATTTATATTGTTTTTTATTTATTTATTTTTAAATTGTGTTATGTATTTGAATTTAAAAAAAAAAGGTGTTGTTTCTTCTTCTTCTTCTTCTTTTAACTTGATTACAAAGTTTTTAACTTCTTTTTAATTTTTAATTTAAAAAAAAATTAATGTTATATATATTTTTTAAAATGCTGTTATTTGATCTTCTTTGTTTTTACTCGTTTGTGTTTTTATTTTTTAATGTAAATTAAAATATAAATAAATTAATAAATAATTTTTGAGTTTCTGATTTAGGAGTTAACTTCAACTTTTTTTATTTGCGATGGTATCAGTTGTCAAAGCCACAGTTTCAAATAAGTCATAATTTTAACTCCAAATTTTTTTTGTGCTGTTGGAAACATCACTTTTCGATTCAAGGGTTAATTTTCACTTCTCTAGTATTCAAGACCAAAGGCTATCATGAGATAGCTATTGAAAATTATTAGCAGAGTTTCTAAATTTGATTGCAAGAACAAAAAAAAAATGAATTGCATTGGGATTGTTGGTGGTTGGATGACCCATACACAATGAATTCCCTTAAGATTGAAGCCATATGTTGCAGTTCAATCGTCTTGAGGCCATAGACATCCATATTGTCCCTACACCCCTCTCTCTCTAAGCCTGCATGGTGGTTGGTGGATGGATAGTGATTGCCTTGTGTTGTTGGCAATTAATGGCATGGCATGTGCCATTAGACAATGGTTTATTCACCATTTGATAAGACATGGGAAATTAATATATATGAATGTTATCTCATATATTGGGAGAAACAATTCAAAGGTTATAGGATTGTTTTGAGAAATGTTTGGATTAAAATCCAGGAGAATACATACTCGACATTTTGGCTTCTCCTCATCTAAATGTACACATGTATTAATGCTATGGAAACATGACTATATGTAAAGCATGTTTGTCTTTATATGTGTTGGATCAATCAATTTCCTTGTTAGTGAAATCCTTTCTTTATTGATGTTGGTGAATTAATTAAGCTTTCGTTGTTGGAGTATCATGGAAAAATGAAAGTTTTGTATAAAACTTTGTTGTTGACAACATTGTGATTGGATTCCATAGATTAGACCAAGTACATCATTAAACCTTCATTACCTTATCCTCTAATTCAAAACTTGTTAATGTAAATTAATGCGGGGAAGGTGATGGGCAAAACATTTGTGCCATTGCATTGTGAATGGAAAACCACATTATGAAGTAAGAAGATATTTATACATTCATTTCCTCATTTTCTAGTCAATAAATTACTGAGACAATAATTTTTATGGATGACAATGCTCATTGTTTCATTGTCTAATTGAATAATAGACACGATTTCTCCTTCTTTTTCTTAGTGAGGAAATAACTACTAGGAATGTGTAGCACTCTTGGGCTACAAACATATCCTTTCCAAGTACACTCTAACACTATATCACACAACTTAACCATATAGATATTTTAGATTTATAATTAGTTGATTGTGACTCCAATTAAATGAGAATATGTGTTAATTCATTAGTGTTTTTAGTACATTGAGCAATAGACATAGTTGGACATTCATTTGATCAATGAGAACCTCAAGTGTTGGGCATGAGGAAGTAGAAGATACCGAACTACCTAGATAAGGATAATCCACTTGAATTTGTTGCTAAGCGTTGGCCTTTGCACCATAGTTGTTGAGATCATCAATATACCAAGCCTTGAATCCAAGAATCATAGTCGCTTCATGTATTCATTCTTGGTAATTAACAAAAGAGGATATTGAACTCAAAAGTCTTGATTATTATTGTATTGTTAGTAAGATGCTTGTGTGCAAATTAAACCCAATAACAAGCCATTATGGAGATAGATATCTTTGCATAAGATTGAGAACACAGATCACATTACTATTCAATAGAGGATCCATGTTGGTGAAGTGAGTGGGATATAAGTCCCTTGTTTATGAATCATAAGGTATTAAAGTAGTTGAATCCTTGATCGTGAAGCAATTGCTGGAAATTTGAAGAGAATGCAGACTTAGTATTGGTAAACTGAAGAGAGAAACGTTGGAAGACTTGCAATACATCAATGTGTAGCTTCAAGAAGATAATAAGCACATGAAGGAAAAGGTTTAGATATTTGACCAAAGTATGGAAGATATAGAAAATAAACTTAATACGTCTACCAAAAGGTTCCAGTTGCTAAAGAAGAAATTTGGTGAACTCCAAGACTCCCTCACAACTATCATGGAAGATTGGGAAAAGAGAAGAGTATAGATTGCGAAATTGGGAGAGAAGGTCATCTAGATGGATAGATGGTAGGGGAACAGAATCACTCAGATGATGGCTCAACTACACTAAGATTTGGTAGAGAAGGAATAAGAATTAGTGAAGCTATAAGTAGTTATACAAGAGAAAAAATAAAAAAACCCACCTTTCATTATTACTACTAAGGACAACACCATGACCAAGACAACTATGGTAAGATCACCTTCCTTAGAATTTTCTCAAGAGAATTTTGGTGAGTTTAAAAAGTATACTAGGTAAATTGGTCTGAAATTGTTAAGAAAAATAGGATACAATGGACAAAGGTTAGGAAAGAGAAGATAATGAATCCTAAGCCCTATTGTATCTCAATTGAGGGTCAATCATGAAGGCCTAGGTTTCGATGGTGGAAAGGAAAAGGCCATGAACATTAAGATCACATATGTGAAGGAAAAAGACATGGAATAATTGGTCTACTCATAAGAAGAAAGAGAAACATCGAATGAGAGTCGAAACACACCACAAGTCCATCCTTTGGGTGGCAGATTGTAGAAGGGAAATGATGAGGAAAGTGAAAAGACTCAGTCTAAAACATCACTAAAAATAAGTGGCAAGAGGTATTGTTGATCTCTTTTCCTGTTAAGGAAAAGAGACAACCCTGAAGGGTGTTGTAAGGGATATTTGACTCTATCAACTAGACCTGACATTTGACTAAGAATTATTCGGTCGACTGTCGAAGTCAAAATTACAAGTTGGTGAAAGTATCTATTAAGTCGACTGACATAGGAAATTAAGTAGTTACAAATTCCTGACAACTGAACATGTATGTGTAAATATATGATCATGTATCAAGGAAAGTGTCTCTTTTGTGTTGTATTGACACATATATAGAAAATTGTTGTTTCTTGGGCTCTCACTACTTTGTGTATACATTTACATATGTGTATGTAATCTCTATGATTTGCTTGCTTATGTGATGGACTACTAGTAATATTCCCTACTTTTCTCTAGATTACAACATTGGTTCTGCTACCAATAGTTCTGAACCCGGGCATGCAGAAGATCACATAGATGATAAATTTACAAGACATACATGAATGGTGGGAGCGAAAAATTGAAAACTAAATTAATAATTACACAAGAAGGAACAATCTCATGTTAGCAGAAGCAAGATCATGATTTTTCTTAGAGAGTCACGAATGATTTCTGGAGGCTATCCCATAATCCATATTCTAGTACATTAACAAGTTCAGTAATGCATAAATTGAATTCCAATGAAAAATTAATGCTCAATATTACAAACGGAGGACGAATGAACTTGCAAAAGTGGGTTGAAAGAATTTTTGTAGATTACATAATAGACCAATCCATTGAGGATTGAACTTCCCTCGACATAGTAAAAGAAAAATTCTACACCCACCTACACAAATGATTTTTGTACACTGTGCCAAGACTGCTCCATAAATTTCTACACGAAAAAGGAGTTAGTGACATTATTGAGTATCGACCTCGACTAATAATACCACTACCGAATAGTAACTTGGAAAAAAAAGACAAGAATTGGGAAGACTTCCTAGAAGAAAAGTGCAAGGATACAAAAGAAGCATGTGACTACTTTTTGAGCCAATAAATATGGACATCACCGCCAAATTCGAGTAATTTGGGGTGGTGATAGGGGGTCAGTTGATCTATGATATGTTGTAATAAAAATAAGAGCATGCCAGAGTTCATGCAACTGAAGCATAAATGTCTTCAAGAGGAAAGAAAATTTACAAGAAAACAACTGACATCCAAAAATTGGAGTGGGACAAGAGGCAAAAGAAAAGAGAGGGGATCCGTAACATGTGGAACAATTGGAATTCGAATAGCAAAATAGTTGGAGAGGATTATCTTGATAGAGTGCATGAGAAGTATGAGTCTAAAAGGAATCGACTAGATCTGTAAATAACAACAACCACGACGACCCCTGAAAAAAGTAATGAAGTACAGTTAATAGAGGCTAGCATGGACTCCCATCAACTTGAAGACCAACCCAAGAGCATGGATTATGAAGACTCAGGACCTGCAATATGCACTCCTCTTGTTCATGTAACTATCCCTCGAATCAAAGAATTCCTCCAGCAGAGGCTTCAGATCGATGAATAATCCACAAGGCTATGGTATAGAATCGAAGAGAATGGAAATATATGCGATATGATCATAGTCAAGCTAGAAATAAACCTAAATGAAGTCAATAACATGATCATCCACATTAAGGATCTCACAATGCTAACCCCCCTTATAGATATCATATCAAAGGAACACAATAATTTAGTAGAATATAGGAACAGACCGACACATTCGTTGGAACAACGTATCGTCGAGTATAAAGATAAAGTTTTTCAAGATGAAGAAATAACTCGCAAAGAAAAGAAGGAACAATTACTTCTCAAATACTATTCGACAGAAGATCAATCGACAAATGAGTCAACACAACAACAACCGACTAAAAGTCTGAAATACCAGTTGAAACTCTTGATAAATCAAACATCATAAAAGTCTATTGTTCTTAGAAAGAAAAAAAAATGGGACTCAATCATATTCCCATTTATTAGGGAGATGAGGATCCAAAAATACATTGTTTCGTATGTGAAAAATTCCAGGACACAACACACATCACAGATGAGGATAAACAAATGGCACAATTTGGTGCAAGTCTTCAACACCGCACTCTCACATGGTTTATGAATTATACAAAGAATCAAAATGGGTCAAAATTAGACATAAAGAAAAACTTCCTATCATTCTTCAAAGTCTAAGATGTTGCGCATTTGGCTGCATAGAAACTTAAAGAGATAAAGCAAATACCAGAAGAGTCAGTTCATGAATATGACAAGATATTTAAATACCTTCTCAGCCAAATCCTGCCGACCATTGATCAAAACTTAGTAGTACAATGGTATGTAGCTGGATTAATCCAACGAATTCGAAAACCATTTACCATCTATGAGATAAACACATGCAAAGACACATTGTAGAAATCACAATGCATCGAATCAGACGACGACGACTCATCGACTTCTTCGTCAATAGAAAAAAGGCTAGAGGAAAAACTAGAACAACTGCAACAGGATATACAAAACTTGACTTTAAGAAGAAATGAGATTTGGTGTACTGTATGCTATGAAGACAGTCACACAAAATACACCTACAGTCTCAATGATCAATTGACAGGAGAAACAGACCCACAATGAGTGCAAGTCGAGACACATTGCAAGATATGTAAAGTTTTGACCGACCATATTATGAAAGACTTCCCGCATACCTTGAAAAACACCAAATGGTACCATATTTGTGAATCTCATAACCATAGAACATCCGAATTTTGATTAAACGCACAAAATAGAACAAATGTACAAAAAAATTATCATATAGAAGAAACCAACCAGAATAATGACTATGGAAGAAGAAATGACTACTATGGTCAAGGTCAAGGTGGTTTCCAGGGTCGCGGTCGAGGTCGAGGTCGAGGCCAACCTTACTATTTCAATTGTTGGAAAGAAGACCACATCATCCCCGAACGCCCAATAAAAGATCAAGTCGATCGACTTAAAATTTTTCAACATATGCAGTGTCAGTGATCACTCACTCAAGGATTACCCGAGAGTACGTGATAAAATAATGAACAAAAATATTGTGAACCTCCTCCATAGAGTCCCGAAACAAGAAGTATTAAAATCAAAGAATCTACATGTTGTTACAAGATCAATAACAGGATAGGATATTAATAAAACCCCATCACAAAATCGAAAAACATGGAACTCTAGTCCATTCCCAAATTCTAACAAATAAGAGTGGATCACGATGGAAGCGATCAAGTTCTTTAAAAATACTAATAAATAATACCAGAATAGAGGAAAAAAAATGAAGATATAGTACAAGAATTTATACAACTCCTAAAAGAAAAGCACTTAGTCGGTCAACTTTTGGACTTTCTTAACATCCTATACGAATATAAAGAGGGACAGAGAACATCCAAATATATCATACAACTATCATATAAACATAAAGATTGCGACCCACAGGTCGACTTAGAAATCAATTGGGTAATGATTGAACATGTAGTCATCGATTTGAGATCACAATTAAATATCCTTCCTTGAGACACATGGATGCAGTTGGGCCAACCTTCATTATCACCGAAAATGAACTACCTCAAACTTGTTGACCAAATATTAATAGAACCTATCGACATACTCAGAAATGTGGAAACCCAAATTATGGGTATACCGACACTAGTTGACTTTGAGGTAATGAACTTAGTCAAAGGAATTCTCGCATATGCATCACTTGTCATTTGACCATGGGATCACAAATGAAATCCACTATCTCCCTCGAAACAAATAAAATCAATCTAAAAGGGAGAGGTAGAAAAATAATTACCCCTCTAGACCCTAAAGAAGGGAAACCTTGGATTGATTCATGGGATGAATATCAAGAAGCTCGATGTTTGTACTGGATAATCAATGAACATAGAGACTATGTCAAACCAAATGCACAAAGATAAATTTTAGCAGAATCTCCCCTGTCCGTTGGAAACAACTCTGACTCGGATCTATATAATTAGCAGATAGAAAATTATGAAGCAAATTCAAAATACTATTGGTCCATCGAAACCATTCCAATAAAATGTCCAAGAACATGTTTTTCAATCCAAGTAGTACCGATAGTATATGAGAAAAGGCTCTGACAAACACCCACTCTAATCCTGAATGATAATAGGATGAAAAATCCACTGTGGTATAACGAATGTAACACACCATTGACACACGTAGAAGAAGTTTCTAAATCTATGGGAGAATAGGGTAGAACCCAAAGCCTGGTGGATATTTTCACATGCCAAGCTGCAAGATGGTGGGAAATGCATTCCCCAAGACTTCAAACATGGATAACCTCGAATTATTTTATAAAACACTTTGGAGAGAAGAATCTATCTAAAAAAACCAACATTCCCCTCTTCAAAATCAGATAGGATCCCATGGAACACATTCACCACTACAGAAACAAATGGTGCATAATAGGTTATAGGGATGAAAGGGTATGGCCACATATGTTTCCAAATATCCTAGATGAAATACCAAACAAATGGTACAAAATTGAAGAAGCATGCGGTCACACACTCAACTGGTTTTACATCAAAGATAATTTTATCAAAGTTTTTGAATTCACCCCAGAGGAGGAGCACTTAAGAAAAGTATCCCAACAAATCAAAAGTTTTCTTGAAAAATTGACACTAGCCATGCATAAAGAAAAAGGGAAAATGTTGGTTGACATAGGATCAACATCGTCATGCACTTTATTTTGATAGAGAATAAAGAAAGTATAATTACTCGACGAATTGACATGGAAAACACAAGTTTTCTTGGCCAAATATTTCAGTGGAGACATAATCACCCAACCATGCAAAATTATGTAAATTCATTATTAACAGTAACCAAGGAAGAGAAGGATGATCCAGAACAACCCAAATTTCTAGAAAGTTTCACTAAAGTCAAATAAGGGGAACAACACCTTGACGAAGAAAAACCACCAGAATGGATGAATCCTGAGATAAAGACAAAGGAATTTAATGTTGAGATAATGACGATCAAACTAAGATGACACGAGTAGGTGATTACTGGTCGAAAAAGAAAAAAAATGATATAGTTGACCTACTGAGGGAGTACTAGGATGTTTTTTTCCGAGACTATAAAGAATTAAAAGGGCTTGTACAAGAAATGGGGGAAATTAAAATCAACCTCATCCTTGGGGAAAAACTAATTAAAAAATGGCCTTATAAACTAGCACATAAATCAGATCGTCTAGAAAGAAATGGACTGAATGTTAACAACATGAATTATATACCCGGTTGACAAATCAGAATGAGAAAGTCCCATGGTGGTCCAGCCAAAGAAGCACAACCCTAAAAATCTGAGAATTTGCATTGATGCCAGAGGAATCGATAAGCTGACACTGATAGATCCATTCCCCACTCTATTTGTGGATGAAATAATCAATGAAGTCATGGTGCATGAATGCTATTCCTTTACAGATGGGTTCTCAGGATACAAACAAGTACCCATAGCCAAAGAAGACCAACCAAAGACAACATTTGTATCTAAATTTGGCTCCTTTTTCTATAGGGTAATTCCATTTGGGCTAAAGAATGCCCCTGTAGAAGAAAAATTACATTATTACTATTGTCGAGTATGTAACCAAGTGGACAAAAGCATATCTAGTCGAGTCATGTACTAACGAAGTTGCAACAAAATTCATCTATGAGAATATAATAACAAGATTTAGATGTCCAATATCATTAATCAGTGATCAAGGGAAACACTTTGTAAATGAGACAATCCAATTCCTTCTCAAGAAATTTCTCATCGACCATAGAAAAATAACTATGTACCATACTCAAGCAAATGGTGTTGTTGAATCGTTCAATAAAACATTAGACAAAAGACTTACCAAAATCAGTGGAATCAACCAGAATGAGTGGGATGATAAAGTTCCTGCAGTTCTATGGGAATATAGGTATGAATATAAGAGATTGACTGTCCATACCCCTTTTAAACTGGTCTATGGACAAGAAGTTGTGATTCGACTCTAGTTCTAGGCTAACTCAGATAGGGTGACATATTTTTCCAAGTTTGACTAGGGAAGAAGTTTGAATGATAAACTCTACCAATTGGAAAAACTTGAAGAAGGAAGGTTGATAGAAACACATCATCAAGAACTCTAGAAGAAATGATATAAGGCTTGGCATAATCGACAGTTAAAGAAAACTGAAATGAATAATGAATATTTGGTCTTGTTATATGATGCTCGAGTTAAAGGAAAATCCGAAAAATTAGAAACAACATGGCTAGGACCATACATTATAGAAGACATCCGACTGAAAAGAGCTGTACAATTATGCACTTTGTTGGGCCATCCATTTAAAAAATTAATTGATGGAGCCCGTTTAAAGAAATACAACACATAACAATAATGATCCATGTTGGAAAAATTCTCATTAAAATGATTCCAACAAGGACCGACCATAACTGAAAGATTATATGTAACAGTTTGTTCGAAGTAGAAAAATATAAATTAATAACTTTCTTATTAATTAAAAATCCTTTCACACTAATAAACTATATTCAATTGTAAGAATTCAAGTATGAAAAACTATTATAGGAAACTCAAGTATTAAAAGTCACATTAAACAAAGTTTTTAGGGAAAAAATAGAAAAGAGAAGAATGGAGAGAGAAAGAAGTCCCTGGTCGAGCCACACAAATTTAGAAGAAGGCAAACAAAAACATGAGTGACATACAACTCCATCCCGATATTTATGACATATACTTGTTAGGTCACAATCGATCGAATGGGGAAGATTTCCATCAAGCGAGCATGGATCAATAAAGAGAATGCATCACACAAGTGAGGGGGAGTACAACAAATCAACATATCGATGGAGAAATTACCAAGATTATCGAGCAAGAAAAACCGATAGTAGAAAAACCAACGACACAAAATCAATAGTCAAGCAACTCATGTATCGACCATGGATTAACAGAGGGGACCCAGTCGATCCGACACGTGAAAAAAATGACTATGAAAATATGAATCAAGAAACGATATCATAATTAAATAGTGAAAATAAAGGATCGATGGACAAGACAGAGACATTAATGACCAATATGACACGGCACAGAAGACCATGGCACAACCACTACCATAACTAGAGACTCACATGACACATACGACCATCAATTAGAAAACACCACAATTAAATCCCAATAGAATGCACACACATGCCAACTCACCATTGACATAGATGTCCCATCGCATGAGTCGAGCAACCCATCAACAATTATCAACAAGGCACCTGAATCCATGGAATAGTTGGAAACATTTAATACAAATATGCCTCTCCCTCCTATAAATCTTGAGGATGCTTACGTCTTTGCCTCATTGTTATTTTCTCTTCCATAACAAAGTGTTGAGACAAATGAGCATGCGAGTGAACCCATTCTTCCTCCATATTTTTTTGAGTATAATTGAAATCGATTCAAAAATGTAAAGAATGAGGGGTCAGGTGTCTAAAGCATTGGTAGAGTCAATATCAAAACATAAATTCGATAGAGCGACTGCAACACCACTTCAAATCCGGATGCATAATATCCGACAGTTGCGTCTAGAATAAATGGACTGGAGCAAGCAGTGGCATAAATTCACTGACTAGAGCATGGAGGAAGGTTGGAATGATGAAACATAATTCCTTGAAAGAGGAAGAATTAGGAACCTTTTAGGATCTCCACAAATTGTTGACTTAGGTTGTTGGAAGGAAGAAGCATCCAAACTCACCGTCATCTGATATCATGAAGGATATATTTGGCTTGAGAAATTGATAGTAGTCATAGGGGTCCTCATCCATAGAATCAATGGCATTCCAAAGGTAGGGGTCAAGGTACCAAAAACCACCAATTCAAACAAATGGATGCAGTTCCTGACAGGGAAGACAACGACTAAGAACTAAAAATGCCTACTCATCAAAACAATATTAGAACTGCGTGCTAGATGGACCACAATCATTATATCTCTGTGTTTTATACCAAAAATTCAGGCCCCACATAAAAATGACCATGATAGAGTTGATTGGCCAAGTATTTAAGAAGTTTGAGTTCTTCAACTGGGTAGAATATCTTGTTGACATCATTCGTGCAAACTGCAGGGAGTGTTAAGAGTCAGGTAGGGAAATCAAATTCCATTCCTTGTTAATTTGGATTGTAATGGAGCAGTATATCCCGGTCAACGACTTTTCCTTTACAATAAAGAAATTATTGTCGATGGAGAAATATAGAATATTTGCAACAGAGGAAGTTGGTGCTTCCAGAGGAAATGTTTTGGCTATGGGTTGTAAACTTAAAGAATGCCTCACATAGATGGCGTGTCGAGCAAGCAGTTTGTTAGGCCCTACGTATGCCTTTCCATATCCAATTGGAACTAGATTGCACCAAACTTTGGTGTGGACTTGAACCAACTCTAGAACCAAAATAATTGCACTACCAACCGATAATGGAAGAAATTTTCAAAGAATTATAAAGACAGACGGAAGAGGACTTGGAGATTCCCCCATAAATCATTTAGTCAAGCTTGCCACTAGTACTCCCTCTTACCGATGTAGAGTAGGAAGAGGAAAGAGAAGCAAAACTATACACTATCCCATTTGTGGAAGGGCTAGAAATGCCAACAATTGTCCCTACAAGGCCCTCGTCCGCAAAAAGAAAAAAAACAGAAAATGAAGACAAAGGGAAAAAGGCAGTTGAAGTCGAAGAAATATCATTCAAAATACATAGTATATGGCGGGAAACATTTTAGTAAACCTAGGGAATCAATTTTGATGACCCAATAATCCAGGAGAAGTTGGCCAGTATCACAAGTAAAATTTTTGAAAAGATCAAGTAGTCAGACAAGCAGACTCGACAAGAGATGACTGCAATGAAAAAAAATTTAGGCTCGTCGTTTGGCCCGAGAATGAAGGAGGCTATGGAAAAAGACAAAGAGAAAAAATAACATGCCAAGCAAATCAAATCCACGATTAAAAAAATTGAAACAAGGGGGGAAACAAAATAAAAATATCCTCAGTATCCAGAATACCATTCTTACCCCAACACAGATCAAAAACACCTGCACATAATTATAAATCAAGAAAAATCCAACCCCAAGCAAGAAAAGAACGATTTACCCGACAATTGATTTAACAAGAGAATCTTCACCAGTCGAATCAGTAGCAATAGTTTAAGAACAACTAAAAAATAAGAAGAAAAGACAATTTATTATTTAGTAGTATTCAGAAGCGACGGAGTTGGATCAACCAACCACGTTGGTTGATGAAGAAATTGAAATCAACCAACTTGAGGAGCACGAGTCGATCCCATAAGTGTCAACATAGTCAATTCACTTGACTGAAACTGGACAACAATAGGTTAGCCCCTAGGAAGTCAACATTCATGAACCAAAGCAAGGAGAAATGATGCAAGGCATACCTCCACAAACAAAAAAAGTAGAGCAGCAAGAAAAATCAGAATAGCAACAATGATAAGGGAAGGATCACATCAAAGAAACTCTTTCAGAAAACCCCCCTCTTAACCCGACTAAGGATAAGGAGTACAACATAGAACAAGGGCCAAAATAGGATCAAAAACCTCCTTTGCAGCAAGAAACATAGGAGACACAACATAACAAGACAGTGAAAGGAAGAAATGTTGAATAGAACCAGGCATCTCCGCAGCAATAACAAACAACACAAGGTAAAGATAAAGAAGGGCACTCAAAAAAATCGTCAGAGAAGGATAAGAAGAATAAGTTGTCAAGAATCATCATCAAAACAAGTCGACCATCCAACCCATCAGGATCAACTACGGAAACGATATTTGACCCGACGACAATATATGATCATCAATTGTTCAACTTATATGAAGTTATATCAAAGGAGTCATAAAAGGGATGGAATAAATTTATCAAGGAAGGAAACACACTGTCAAAGATAAAGGATGAGTAAAATAAATGTTACAATGTTGGAAATACTAAAACAACTGAGAGGGGGGGGTGAATCAGTTGTATGTGAGCTTAAACAATTTTATATCTGTTAAAACATTATTAATCTTTCTTCATATGTCATCAACAATATACAACATATGGATATTAAAAGTAAAGTTCATCAGTCACACATAAAACACACACAGAGACAGATTTTCACGAGGAAACCCATAAAGGGAGAAAACCTCTTCTTCTTCGAAATGATAGGCAGTCTTTTTCTGTTCTGTACATCATTTAAAATTGAGCACCAACTCAATGTGAGGCTTCTACCTCTGTTCTACAAGCTGCAACTTGTTTGAGAGCTCCAACTCTCTGGTTTCTCTAGCACCCACTAGAAGGAAGCACCAACTCCCTAAGTATTCCAGCACCAACTGGATGGAAGCACCAACTCCCTGAATGTTCTAGCACCAACTGGATGGAAGCACCAACTTCCAGTTACACAGGCTCCAACCTGTATAACAGAGAACACTTGTTCTCCCTAGCACCACCCTGCCACCCTAGTTTCTCTGGCCACAACTAGATGGAAGCTACAACTTCCTGTGTTCAAGCTCCCACTTGAACCTCTGAGGACAACAGTCCTCCCGAGCACCTCCCAACCACCCTCTTAAATATCAAATAATGAATACATAGACAACTTATGCGTATAAATCATTTCTTACCATTATTTTTCTGTTCTGTAATTCTTCTCTTTCTCTATCCACCCAGCAAGTCTCCTCTGCATTACATTGTTCTATCATTATGCTCTTCTACTGCTTGCTCTATCGTTTTGCTCTGCTTCTGCTCTATCGTTCTGCTCTGCTTATCGTTCTGCAATTCTTCTCTTCCTCCACAGGTCTGCTCTGCATCACGTTCTTTTGTCATTCTGTTATTCTTCTACTCTGCCTGTCATTTTCTCTGTTTCAGATATGCATTTCATTTTATTCTGTACATCAGTTAAACTTCATCCTCAACACCTTCTTCGTTCTCCTTTCTTACTATTTCATTCTTTTTCATACAGAACGAACAACCAAATTCAGTCTCATTCATATTCTTTTATACAAGCTACCTTGACGATTCCACTTCCCCTTCCAATCGGTAATACAGGGACATCTGTCTTGGTAACTGAAACGATAACTTATTTGTCATCATCAGTTCATTTGTCTTAACTGATTCATAACTGAAGCGTTAATGTGTGAGGAAGAACAAGAACCCTCCGATCACTACTTGATCCAACGGTTCAGATCAAATCGGGATTTCACTCATCGCGATTTCGACATCTGCGATGTCAAAAATCACAAGTCCTCCAGACTCGCGATTCTCCGATTCCCGATGGCTCCTTTCATACACTAGCCCTTCTGAGCTTAGCTCCCGGTCAACGTGACCTTCACTCCGTGACCACAACCTTATGTCTCTCTATCCAGATTTCGGCGTTCTTCATGTTCACTGTTCTTTGCATTATGAAATCCCGATCCCCGAAACTCTGATGGGGAGAATCAACGGTCCAGATGCATTTTGGATTCAACGGTTATGATTGAGTCGTGAAATCGCACATCGCGATTTCGGGTTTCTCGTTGTCAAGATATTTTGACATTGCAAAGTGTCGATTCCCTATCCCCGATACTCCATGCAGAGATTCAACGATCCAGATCACTTCTAGCTCGACGACTCAGATTACATCGCAAAATCGCATATTGCAATTTCGGAGTTTCTGTTGCAGTGTGTTCTTGACATATCAAAGTCCCGATCGCCGATGCCTCTGCTGACGTCACACATGGTTTGATACGTGTTAGATCCTGCCACGTGTCACTCTGATTTGTGAATTGCATGTGCCTGAAGTGTTAGATCTGCCTGACACCTGTCATTCCCTGGTTGTGCCACGTGTCCCTGGGTGATGTGGTCTACCATCGTGAGTTGGATCAATGGTCTATATCTCATGTTGATCTGACGGTGTAGATTCAGTTGGGATTTCGCATATCGCGAAATCGGGCTTTTCGATGCATTGTATTCTTTGCATATTGAAACCGCGATCCCCGAAACTTCGATGAAGCCTCCTGTCTACAAGTGGATGGTCCCGATCTCTGATTGATTTAACGGCTGCGATCAAATCACGAAATCACATATCATGATTTCGGGGTTTTCGTTGTCGAGTGAACTAGACATTTCAAAGTCTCGATCCCCGAATATCTGATGAATTATCTCCCTCGCAACTTCTGCAAATCGGACGGTAGGCGACCTTTCAGGAAACTTGAATGGGATCCAATGGTCACTGGATCGCTGTCTTCCTTCTTCTCTGCAAACTCTTGCTGCGCGTGTTTTCTTCAATGCTGTTCCTCCTGAGATTTTTACGTCCGAATCCCCAAGGGGTTTTATCCTTCATATCCTGCCATCTCCGCTGTTGCCATCAATGACAACAACCATCAACACACATTCGTTGCTTGTTCAATATTTGCCAACAATCTCCCCCTTTGGCATTGATCGAAACACTTGCATTCAGACTCAACACTCCTCTGCATTTGACCATTTAGACTCTCCTCTGTGTTCGGCCAATCAGGCTCGACTCCTTCCTCCCCCTTTGACATCAATGTCAAAGAAGAAACATTCTTCCACTGATCTTGTTGCAGAACATACTCCCCCTGTCATCTATAAGCATTTAGGAAATTCACTGGATATTCAATAAGCACCCCCCCTGACCAGATGCACATATTAGACACAAGAGTTTGTAACCCCCAGCTTTTGACGAAGATATCCAAAAGGGGTCGCAGCTAATGGTTTAGTGAAAATATCAGCAATTTGTTCTATAGAGGGTATATAGTTCAGTTGAACAATTCTGTTTGATAC
>ML784562.1:429173-450316 GCA_009831015.1 Picea engelmannii | reverse complement strand
TCTTATCTTCTTATTACCTCTGAAATTTGACTTGTATCAAATGAATGTATAATGATGTTTATTTATACCATTTATGTCACTTCCTTTTAACATTAGGGCCGACCTGACACTTTCTTATTTTGTAATTCTTTTCTTTAATTAATTTTAGGCCCTACATGTACTTCCTTCTTCAATTCACTTTGTTATCTTCAAAAATTCATTTCTCCTCAACCATGAGGATCCACGTGACGTGCCAAATACCACCGGAAACAACATGATGTATACTATCCATTCATGGGTGTTGTATATTCATGTGCATTGTCTTTCATGTCCAAATACCTTTATCAATATTGCGGTCCAAAACCCATGACTAGGGTTGACATCAATGACAATAACCAATCTTCCAACAATGAATACATTGGGTCTGGAAGCACAACATTCAATTAATGCATGATATGAATTTAATCAACACTTGCAACAAACAACACCTAATATCCTCTAGACAACCTTTGAATTCAATCCAGGAAGTAGAGAAGAAGGAACAACCGAGTTGATCACCGACAAACAACCAATGCAAAAGGACAGTTGGACAAGCCTACATAACTTCTTCAGACATCAACAAATCCAACACCAAAGAATTTTGTTTATTTCTCTCTCTATTTATTTTTCTCTCTTTTTCTACCAAATGTAATAAACAATACCCATCTTGCTCGAGATGAGTAAGGAAATGAGGTGGGGGGAGATGTTGTAAGGGCTAGTTGACTTTGTCGACTAGACCCAACAATCAACTAAGAATTAGTTGGTCTACTGTTGAAGTTGGAATTACAAGTCGGTCGAAGTATCTATTAAGTCGACTAACCTAGGAAATTAATTAGTTACAATTTCTTGGCAACTGAACATGTATGTATAAATAGATGATCATGTATCAAGGAAAGTGTCTCTTTTGTGTTGTATTGAGACATATATAATAAATTTTTATTTCTTAGGCTCTCACTACTTTGTGTATGTATTTACATATGTGTATGTAACCTCTATGCTTTTCTTTCTTATGTGATGGAATACTGGTAACATTCCCTACTTTTCCCTAGATTACAACAAAGGGTATTCTTGTAAAATTATTAAGATACCCTCTTTGTTTTTATAGAGGTGGTATTCCTCTTTCTCACTCATATTATATATTCTCTTATAAAAAAATTATAGATTTGTGCATTCATATCATCAATGCCTAAGAGTGGACTAGGTGGTAAAACAATGTAAGGTAGCTAGAGAGGTAGTGGGGGGGGGGCAGAGGGCCCATAGTGATAATAGTGGAGGCCATTCAATGTAAGGTGGACTAGGTCCACTATATTATTAAATAAGGCCCACTATGGTAGTTAGATATAATAAATGGTTAGTTAGATATAATAAATCTAAGAGGAATTCTTACTTGTTAAGTACCTGAATAGATCTACCAATGTAATCACCACAAATACTGGATACACAATAGATCCATAGAGAAATATGGAAGAAACCACACTATATTATTACCAAACCCTTGAGGTAGGGCACCACCACACAATAGATCTTATTATGAAATGGATCCTCTCCTGTTCATTTGCCTCTTCGAGGGGGCATCCTCCTATTGAGATACAACTCACAATACAATAATTCACTTCATGTCCCATTACATTGCTTGAACCCCTTTATATAGTGCTACCATCACCTAAGAACATTCTAAAGGATGAATCTTCTAGAAGTATAACCTTCTAAGAAGTCCTCTTACATTTATTATATCTAACTACCCATTTATTATATCTAACTACCATAGTGAGCCTTATTTAATAATATAGTGGACCTAGTCCACCTTACATTGAATGACCTCCACTATTATCACTATGGGCGCTCTGGGTCCCCCCACTACCTCTCTAGCTACCTTACATTCCATCCCCCTTACGAAAGCGTAGTCCTCAATGCTTGATGTACAACCATATACCAGGGTCCCATTGATAAGTGTGGACCATAGTGCTGAAGTATACTAGAGAACCAGGGTCCCATTGAGAAATGGTAACCACCATGCTGAAGTAGTCCAACCACCATTGTAAACTAGGGTCGCATGTCCAATTTCTCATGTGAACCTCACATGGAAGATATCGACACCCAATAACCAATTGAAAATAATGCTCCCAATACTGACACCTATCATGTGGATCCAAATAAGAATATCCATCCACATAGTGGGAGATGATCAAAGATGAATCTGGAAGGAACAATACCATTGTAGAATATGTAGGCTGGATGCTGGTAACTAGCTCCTGATATGGGAGATTGATGTTCTCTACATAAGGTGGAGTAGAGTCATCAAATAAAATATGGAAGTGGTTGTCATCCCAGAAACGACAACTATCCATATACCAATCATCACAATCGGCCTCAAAATCATATCAAACATATATTTATTGATTATATTCATCCATGAGGTCTTTCATAAGAAATCTCTTCTGGATGTTATCCAAAGAATATTGAATACTATGAAAACTATCATTGAGGCCATCTACAAAACCATCCAATTTGTCATTCAATGTGTCAAACATTTAGGCTTTGAATGCTTCAGTAATATGTAGAGTTTATTTGAGGGTTTGAGAAGAAATAGCCATATGAGCACCCTATGAAAATTTACAAACTCTACAGTCCCATTGCCGTCATGAAAAAACCCAAAAAATAGAACAATAAATCACAGTAGAAAATCGCGGCGTTTTCCGGAAAAACCCTGAAAAACTGCTGAATTTAAAATGCTCATAACTTCACTTCCCGAACTTCATTTCGGCTTTTTGTTTTTTGAAATTGGGAGAGATTGTGAGAGGAACTCATATCTGTAATTTGTTTGGGCAAATTCGGCCTCCATATGCTATAGAAATAATAAAAATCGCTCCACCGTCTGCGAATAAAACCCTGAAAAATTGCAGATTTTAAAACTTCAATATCTTGACTTCCCGGACTCCGTTTCAGATGATTTTTTTTTTTTAAATTGGGTGTTTTTATGAGAGGAACTCATATATACAACATGTTTCTACAAATTGTGCACATAAATATATCTAAAATTTCTGTATTGTCTCAGACCTCATTTTTCTTCTAAAAAAAAAAAATCTGCAAAAATAAAAAATATTTGCCCACATTATCTGCCAAGGAAAGTGCTCTGATACCACTTGTTAAGTACCTGAATAGATCTACCAATATAATCACCAAAAATATTGGATACACAATATATCCACAGAGCAAGATAGAAGAAACCACACTATATTATTACCAAACCCTTGAGGTAGGGAAACACCATACAATGGATCCTATTATGGAAGGGATCCTCTCCTGTTCACTTGCCTCTTCGAGGGGGCATCGTCCTATTGAGCTAAAACTCACAACACAATAATTCTCTTTATGTCCCATTACATTGCTTGAACCCCTTTATATAGTGCTACCATCACCTAGGAACATTCTAGAGGAGGAATCTTCTAGAAGTAGAACCTTCTAAGAAGTCCTCTTACATTTATTATATCTAACTACCCATTTATTATATCTAACTACCATAGTGGGCCTTTTAAAATAATATAGTGGACCTAGTCCACCTTACATTGAATGGCCTCCACTATTATCACTATGGGCCCTATGCCCCCCCCAACTACCTCTCTAGCTACCTTACAAACAATAACAAAATAATGACTTAAAATAAATATAAAAATAACTTCATCCATTCTGTTAGATCCATTGATAGTGTAAGGGGAAAATAATTCAAAGCAAGATATGTAAAACATAAAGTAAAGTGAAGGTCCATAACAAAGGGATTTAAATGATTTCAAACATTTAATCTCATGAATATGTAATGTATTCTCATACTCTAGATACCAAGCTTTAATAAAATTTAGAAATCACAAAAGTTATGAGCTCCACAAATATCTCTCTGTGAAAATATTTAAAAGTAGATTATAAATTATTTTTCAAGTTCAAATAAAATTTATGCAAACAGAACAACATAATATCTATGATACTTAAATGATAACGTAAAATGAGTTTATCCTACTAGAATAGGATGGGGCTCTCGTGGACCATATATAATAGTAGAGGTAACCTGGAAGAAGAAAGGAAAACAACTAGTGATCAACTTTACATGTAAGTAACAAACACATAAAGCTGGATAATCATAGATTGAGATGAAAGAAGGGAAATGCGATGAGAATATGTACTCACAAAAATGAAAATAAGATTTGATGGATGGATTCCTCTCACTTTTCTCCTTTGGAAGACCTTCATAAATATATCTCGAACTCAACCCTTGCTGGTGCAACTACTTCTTGGAAGTTATGGAGGATTAGTTATTTTGTTCAGTGAATTCTTGAGCTAATTTTTAATATATTCCTTTAACTGTGGAACCATTATGTCTTGTTTGACCCAAAGTGAAAATATATCATCCTTTATTTCCTTACACTCAGATCATAATTCTTGTATTGATGCTAAATGATCCTCATTATCATTAACAAAGTTATCCAACCATAGTTTAATTTCCTCTTATGGGAAGTTAGTGAGGTTGTCAATCTCACTACTGCATGAAATATTGAGTATATTTAACTCACATTCTAGTTTTTCCTTGGTTAACAATGTGGATTCTTGAATCAGTGGTGGGCCCTCAAGTTATTTAACCAAGTGACTTTAGGAGTGAGTCAATTCTTTTTCCCTCTAATTTTTGACAAGTTGCAATTGTTTCTTGAAGGATTTTTATCCTTGCAATCCAACTGACTTTTATTGGTTTAATTTTATTCTTTGAAGGTAAATTTTGTTGCTTCCTTGTGAAATCACTCATATTTGACACTTGTGCCGTAAATATACTCAGATAATTTTTATAAAAATATTCATCATTATCCAAATCTTGTTGTAGTTACTATGTAAGAGAAGAAATCCTTTGTGACAAATTCCTTAAATTGGTGCCTACCTCCCATGCCTCCAAAATTGTGTTGAGTCGCTTATTTATATTTTCTGCAACATACACTCTGATGCCACTTAATAATTTAGTAAGTTCTTTTACTTTAAAGGATGTACCTAGTGTGCCTTCTGAAACTATTTCTGGGACAACAATATATAATGATTAAGCAAATAGTGGTCTAGAACTCAGAGCATCCTCCAACTCACTTATCCTCCTTTTCAATCTAGTATTCTCCAATTCTTGTTCTATAATAGAATGAACCAGAGCATCTCCAATGGCCAAATGTAGCTTGAATATTCCAAAGGGTCCTACTCTAGAAACATCCACCTATGAATTTCATTTCTCTATAACTTTCTTATTCTTAACATGAATTTTTTCTATTTGCAATGTTATGGCCTCTTTATTATACTTCATATTATGTAAAGTCAAAGACTATTCCTAAAACACATTGGTCCCTCACAGGCCAAATCCTCTACTATTTGTTGACTCTCAACCATTTTCACTACTTCCCATTCATGCACTTGGTTTTTTGTTATCAACTTCCATCTCAACTAAATCATTTTCTAGTTCTTCATAATTTTGAGCACTTTTTTTGCTAGTGCTCCTTTTTATTTTTGTATGTCCAACAATGTGTGATTTATCCACATTAAAATAAGGGGGATTAGTTCCATCACCTCCTCCTACACATCCTTCATTATTCTCTCCTTTACTTGCATTTATATCCTTGCTTCTTTGTGTAGAGGAGGGACTCCTATGGGTAGGGGGGTAGAACCAATATTAGCACTAGTTGCAGTTTTACCCCTTTTCTTATACTTGCCTTGTTGACATTCTTTCTTCCACTTAGTATTTATCACATGTTTATTTCAAATGACCTGTTTGACCAAATCATCATTATAAATTTGTTTCTCTTTCTTGGAAATTGCTATGCTGGTGTTAGGGTCATTATCACTAGCTCCCTCTAGGATTTCTTGCATTCTTGAAAAAGAAGTACCATAACCAAATAAAGATACATGGGAAGAAACAATTCCTTCTAGGTCAAAGCATTTGAAGGATTAAACTTATTTTAAATGAAATTAATTCAATAATTCAATAGTTTCAACCAAATGGGTTAGGCATCTAATTGATATTTCAACAACATGGAAAGGAAAAGAGATAAACTGGTGCTTACTTCTCTTGTTAGAGAAAAAATACTAGGATTTATATTGTCTATAGACTTCAACAACAAAATATCCATGACAAACAAAATTGGGAAGAAGGAAAGGATTTCCTTCAAACCCATACAACTTGATGTAAGTAGACTCTTCCTCATATACATAAATACATTTTCCTTTGAGAAAATTCAAGGCTTTTTGTGTAAGTCTCATCGGTTATGTTCCAATAAGAATGTGTCTAAATTCCTTAACAAAATTATCTTGTACTTGGAAGAAATGAAATGGAGCCTTATGCCTCCATAATAAAACATATCAAAATTGAGTTGGATCATTTTCAATATCTACACTACCCCTTGGGGGAAATCCTTCAAATACATTACAATACACCATAGCAAATACCAAATACGAGGTCATGAAAAACCTCTTTGTCTTCATATAATTTGAAATATGACAAGAAATTTCATTCGAAATGATTTCAAACCAGTTGAATATTGATTTCATCCTAACAGAGAAGTTTAGTACATGCAGATCATACCTTGGAATGTAGGATGCAAAATCATGTCCCACAAGCCATGAGAAGAGCCAAGAAAAATACCGGTAGGGATTAGATAACAAGAATTGTTCGAAAACACATGTATTCCAATAAAGGTCAAACACCTTTAGTAACCACTCACACAACTAGATCAAATATCAACACACCAATGCTTTTATGTGGTAAAACCCCTGTGGGGAAACATCCATGGCCCCAACCAACGTGGCCACTTGGAGCAATTTATTAATGAAAAATAATTTTTTACAATAGAGCTACATGATAGTTTCTCACAATCAATCATTGAAAACTGACCCTACATGCTCTTTAAATAGAGATCATGGACCAATCGATTGTCAAGCCACAGATCAATGTAGCTCTTAATATCAGGGAGAATATGAGCCATCGGATCACCCTATGTCGAGAACATATTGTGACCATCGAATTTCCTAACTACAAATGCATACTAATGCATACTAAAGAAACAAACTTTAACCTAACGACACATTAGACCAAATTGATCTTGTTGGCTGTGGAGTCTGATTATCTTCCTAAATTTTATGCAAGTCAAAGAAACTATAGGATACACATATTTGACGGTAGAATTTATGTTAGGATTTTTTTCCCTTGAAGGAAACCCCATTTTATGTGTGAGGGAATTGTATTGCAATGATAGATAAATGTGAATATTCTATTGTTAGAGAGAAGACTTTGAGAGAAAGAAAAGGAAGTTACAACAGATGTGTTGTAATTGTATCCCTTCATTTGTTGGATAATAATAAAGGAAGGACCTGGAAATTTCACTGGTGGCCATAGCCCACATTGGGAGAACCACATATATTTGTGTCTATATTGTAATATGTATCTTCTATGTTTTATTTCTGCATTTGTTTTATTTTATTTCTATATGATCATTTTTTCTAACAACTGGTATCAGAGCCAAATCTAACTCGCAGGAAAAGAGGGTTCCTGGTTCGAGTGGGAGAAATGGAGGAAGATGAAAAGTTTAGGATCGAGAAATTTAATGGCTAAAACTACCAGTTATGGAAGATGCAAATGGAAGATTATTTATATCAAAAGTATCTATTCCTACCATTGGATGGAATAAAAAGAAGTCGATGACCATGAAGGACAAAGAATGAGAGGTTCTTGAGAGAAAGGCACTAGGAATGATACGACTGTACCTGGAAGCGTCAGTGGCTTTCAATATTTCGAAAGAAAAAACAACGAAGGATATGATGAAGTCACTATCTAGACTATATGAAAAACCCTCGAGCTATAACAAGGTATTTCTAATGAAGTGATTATTTAATATGATGATGTCAGAACGTAGGTTTGTTGTAAATGATTTAAATGAATTTAATATGGTTACTAATCAACTAAGTTATGTAAAAGTGACCTTTTATGATGAGGTTAGGGATCTTATAATCTTGTGCTCATTTCCAGAAAGATGGAATGACTTGGTCTTGGATGTAAGTAACTCTGTCTATGGTTCGAACACTCTGAAATTTGATTATGTTATTGGTGTTATCCTTAGCGAAGAAATGCAACAGAAAAGCACAAGTGAGACATCAGGTAATGCATTGACCGTGGAGAATAGAGAAAGAAGAAAGGAAAGAGGAAAGAGTCCAAGGAACCGTGGGAATTCTAGGAAGGGTAGATTCAAATAAAGACTGGGAAATATAGAGTGCTGAAATTATGGGAAGAAAGGACTTCTGAACAAAGACTACAGAGCTCCAAAGAAGCAAAGACATGAAGAACATGAGAAAAATCAAGGAGAAAATGTAACAAGTGATGTGTTACAAGATGATTTGATTCTTTGTTTAGATAATACTATCAAGTCTTGGGTACTAGATTCATGGGCTTCATTTCATGCCACACCCCATAGGAAATATTTTCAAGATTATGTTCAAGGTGATTTTGGATAGGTTTATTTGGGTGATGATGAACCATGTCAAATTGTTGGAAAGGGTAAGGAACAAATAAAGAAAAAGAATGGAAACTAATGGTTACTAAAGGAGGTGAGACATATACCATATCTGAGAAGAAATCTAATTTCAACATGGCATTTGGAAAGTGAAGGCTGTATATCTATATTTACAGATAAGGGATGGAAGGTCACTAAAGCATCACTGGTAATGAAAAAACGAGAGAAGGTAGGTACATTGTATTTATGTACTATTAATACTAACTCTTCTATCTCTTTAGCTTCTAAAGGAGTTGATACAACACAGTGGCATCATAGTATTGGACACATGAGTAAGAAGGGGATGCAAATACTTCACAAAAGGAATTTGTTGCCATATCTTAAAAAGGTTGATTTGGATTTCTGTGAGCACTGGGTTTATGGAAAATAGAAGAGATTCATATTTCTCAGAGTTGGAAAAGAAAAGAAGAGTGAAAAGTTGGAGCTTGTGCATACATATGTATGGGGACCAACTCAGGTATCATCTCTTGGTGGCTCTTGTTATTACGTTACTTGGGTTTATTGCATTTGAAAAAAATATGATGTTTTTGATACTTTTAAGAAATGGAAAGATTTGGTTGAAAATGAGATAGGAAAGAGGTTGAAGTGTCTCATATCATATAATGGAGGTGAATACCACAACAACGAGTTTGATAATTATTGTTCATACCATGGGATTTGCAGAGAGAATATAGTTCCAGGAACACCACAAGAAAATTGTGTGTCGGAAAGGATAAACATGACAATCATGGAATGTGTAAGGAGTATGAGATTGCATGTTGGGTTGCCATTAAATTTATGGGAATATGTTGTAGATAATTCTATTTACTTAATAAAGGAAGGACTTTCAATATCTTTGGATGGTGGCATTCCAGAGGAGGCATGGACAAGTAAAAAGGTAAACTATTCATTTATGAATACGTTTGGTTGTGAAGCATTTGTTCATGTTGAGGCAAAATCCAAGAAGTGTAACTTTATTGGATACCGTGTTAATGATTTTGGTTATTGATTATGGGATTATGAAAATCATAAAATCATTAGGAGTAGAGATGCCATATTCAATGAGAAGATCATGTACAAAGATCAGTTGCAGGGAAAGAAACAAGAAAAATAAAAGCTAGAATACACAATGCCTGATGAGATGACTGAAAAAGAAACTCCAAAGGTACCATAAAATAAAAATGTACAAAAATAGGAGAATCAAGTGCCTCAAAATCCTGCAAGTGTTGTTAGAAGATATACCAGGTTAAGTAAACCCCCTGAACGATACTCTCCTTCATTGTATTATTTATTGTTGACAGATTCTGGTGAACAAAAAAGTTATGAATAAGCAATGTAGGTAGACACTAAAAAGAAGTGGGAGAAAGGAATGAAAGATGAAATGGATTCCTTGGTAAATAACCAGACTTGAGACTTGGTTTAGTTTCCTACAGGAAAAAGAGCATTACAAAATAAATGGGTTTACGCGTTGAAGGAAGAAGATGGAGGAAAAAGAGGTACAAGTCCAGACTTATTGTAAAGGGGTTTTCACAGAACAAAGGTATAGATTTTGATAAAATTTCTTCTCCTGTTGTTAAAATGACTTCTTAGGACCGTTTTAAGTCTTGTGGCAGTAGAATATTTTTATCTTGAAAAGTTAGATGTAAAATTTTTTTTCCCATGGGGATTTGGATGAAGAGATTTATATGCAACAACCACATGTGTATGAGGTCAAAGGGAAAAAGAATTTGATATGAAGTTTGAAGAAGAGCGTGTATGGCCTAAAGCAAGCTCCAATGCAGTGGTATTTGAAGTTTTTCAGGTTTATGATATAACAAGGTTATAGTAAATGTCATTTTGATCACTGTGTTTATTTTAAGAGGATAGAAAATTGAAGATATATTATCTTTCTATTATATGTATATGACATGCTTGTTACATGGTCTAACATGAAGAATATAAAGGTGCTAAAAATGAATCTAACTAATTCATTTGCAATGAAGGATTTGGGTGCTGCAAAGAAAAATTTTGGTATGAGAATAACAAGAGATAGGAAAAATCACAAATTAACATTATCTCAGGGTGAGTACATAGATAATGTGTTGGAGAGGTTTAAAATGCAGCATGAAAAACCAATTAGTACACATTTGGCAAACCATTTCAAATTAACCAAGGAAATGTGTCCCAAGACATAAGAGTAGATAGAATACATGTCCAAGGTCCCTTATTCATCAACAATTTGCAGTTTGATGTATGAAATGGTGTGCACAAGACTGAATATTGCAGATGTAGTGGGAGTTTTGATCAGGTACATGAACAATCTACGTAAAGAACATTGGGAGGCAGTGAAGTGGATTCTCAGTTATTTTTGAGGTACTACTACTCATGCATTACGTTTTGGAGGTTCAAACATTATTCTACATTGTTCTACCAGAGGGTATGTTTTTACTATAGGTGGAACAATAGTAAGTTGTATTTCGAAATTGCAAAAGGTTGTTTCACTTTCAACAATGAAAGTAGAGTATGTTTCTGCTACAGAGGCTAGTAAAGAGATGATTTGGCTATAGAGGTTTATGGAGGAATTGGTTAAAAATAAAGAGAATAATATCTTGTATCGTGAAAACTAGAGTTCCATTCATGTTACAAAGAACTCAACCTTCCATTCTAATACTAAGCACATAAAACTCAGGTATCATTTCATACGATCCATTTTGGAAGATGAACAATTGAAGTTGTAAAAGATACATACTAGCCATAATCCTACAGATATGTTAACAAAGGTAGTAACCAGGGAGAAATTGAGTTCCTGCTCAGTTTTAGTTGGCGTTCAAGCAAGAAGGTGAAGATGAATTTTTTTCCAGGTCCAAGGTGGATCATAGTCAAGTAGGTACATTGATATTTGATTTGTTGTGATTAGTCTCCGAGTGGGATATTGTTGGTTGTGGAGCCTCATTATATTCCTATTTTTTATGCAGGCCAAAGAAACTGTAGGATACACAGATTTGACCGTAGAAGTTATGTTATAGTTTTTCTCTCTATAAGGAAACCCTATTTTACGTATGATGGAATTGTATTGTGACGATATATGAATGTGAATATTATATTTCCGAGAGAGGAGTCTGTGAGAGAAAGAAGAGGAAGTTACAATAGATTTGTTGTAGGTTGTATCCCTTCATTTGTTGGATAATAATAAAGGAAGGACTTGAAAATTTCTCTGGTGGATGTAACCCACATTGGGTGAACCACATATATTTGTGTCTCTATTGTATTATGTATATTCTGTGTTTTATTTCCCCATTTTATTTCTCTACGATCCTATTTTTCTAACAGATCTTAACTAAATGATCCATAAATGGGAAGATTATAGCCTATCCATCTCACCAAAACAAACTTCTTTTTAAAACAATTATAACCTTAGCTCTTTGGATGATATGAATTTCTCGAGCAATCAATCCACAAGTCAATTCAGAAACAAATGAGTAAAAAATATGCGGCAAGTTGAGTCAGAGGCAATGCAAGTCGACCAAGTAAAAATTGACCCAAGTCGGGTTGACCATGTTGGATCAAGTGAAGGTATGGTCAACTAAAAGAGACAAACCAACCAAAAGAGACCCTAGTCTAAAGGAAGGAAGTTTCAGTTGACCAAGGATGATTTTCGATCGAGTACAGGAGAGGAATTCGATAGAGAGTAAATCCTAGTTAGAATGGGTCGCCTTGAGGTTCAAATAAATAGTTAAAAGGTGAATTCGACGAGCAAGCACAAAGGGGAAACTTGTGAAAGTTGAATTTAGCAACCAACTACTGAGGATAAAGTATGAAGGTAAATTTGATAACCTATTGAGTATAAAAAATGTCTAGAGGATGGATTTGACAGTCAGCAACATAGAATAAATGTTTCAGAGTGATATTTGGTGTCCCAAGACACACAAAAATGCAGGGAAGTCGATTGTAATGTTCACTGGAAATGAAAACATTTTCAAAGTTGGATTTGGCATTTGACGATAGAGGAAAAATGTTTGTGGCTCAATTGATAGCAGGTAGAGTGTTAAAAGCATTTATATAGTCCGGGGGAAGCTAATGAACATCCATTAAACTATCGAATTCAATATCTATTCCATCTATTATTTATGGGAAAAATGAAAAACGCCCTAGTAAGTTGAGAAAGTTCCCAATGACTCAAAACAAAATTAGAAACTTCTAAAACAAATAACAATGTATTAGAATAGAGGGCCATCAATTTGCAACTTCAGAATCAACCTATGGGTAAGATTAAAGATTCATTATTCTAGTTTATTGACCCATCAAAACTATATTAACATAAAACAAACTCAACCCAAATGGCACTCAGTTCTCGTAGCTAAAACATACACAATCGACCATTAAATTACAATGCACACTATTTACCATTCATAAAAAAATATAAACCATGATAATCATCAAACATAAACTCAGAATTTACCCTAGAAACTCAAACAGGAAAACCAACATTCTTTTGGCTTCGACCAGACTCTTATTTATTCAACAATGGGCAAGTTATAGGCTCTCTGGTTCATCTCTATGCTCCTTGGTGACATCTTGGAAACCTCTCTACATCATTCACAAACAAAGAACCCCTCTCTCATTGTGGGGAAACATTATATAGAATGTTGAGTTGACTGTGTCATGTCCCCATTTTTAAGTTCCTTGGTTTTGTAGTAGAAGGGACTCCCGTGGCTTGCCATTGGAGAAATAGGAGAGAAAAAGGGGTCATTTAATGTCACTTAGTTAGAAGATATTATATTATTAAGGTGACATTAGATAAATTAAATTAGATTTATATTAATAAGTTACTTAATTATTATTAAAGTGACGTTTAATCCTAAAGTGAGAATTGGAGGGAAAATAAGGGCTATATTTGATTTAGTAAAAAAGGGGAAAGTTCTAGAAGACCGATTTATTAAAAAAAAGGGAAAATTCTAGAAGGTGTTGAGGAAAAATCTAGAAGGGGTTGGAAAAGTATAAAATAAGGGTAACCCCTCACTTATCATTATTATGATTTGATATCTATTGAGTTTTCTTGTATCTAGCGTTTTCATTGGGTTTTTGGGAAAAACCCTTCCACTATTAGTTTGGTTTTGATGGTGAAATATCCACCCTAGATAGACACGAGGGGAATCCATCTAGGATTTCCATTGGAGCTAGACAATAAGGAGGAGGATCCATACATAGTATTCATTGGAGATTCACTTAGGAGTTTTGTCTACTGTTGGAGGGATACCAAAGTGCACAAGAGGGTTAGGAATTTTCTTGGATAGGGCCAAGCACAAACATCTGTAGGATTCTGTAGGTTTTTGGGGAAACACCAGGTTCAGGGAACCCCCATGGTTTGATACTAGAGTGTCTCGTGAGGCCCCACTGGATGACGAGCTCCGTACTGCGAAGACCTCTATAGTCAGGGTTTTCAACAGTCCGTTAGGGTTTGATCCGTGAAGTTTATAGGAGGGCACAAAAAGACATTTGCAAAGAAAACAATGTTGTGGTAGACAGGCTAGTATATATTCTATAGTTGGCACCATCTATTGATATCATTCCAGGTTTCTTGAGTTGTTTTCTATTTAGTGAATAATGTAGCTGCCTTGCAACCAATAGTTGTAGTGTTGCTGAAGCTATCTAGTTGCCATTAGACTTCTATTTTTGTTTGTATTTCGAGTCTTCATAATAAAGGATGCCAAATGTTTTCACTCTCATTCATTGTGAACTTGGATTAGTAATGTTTTCTCCCAATGTGATGCATGAAAACCATTTGTGAAAAGTACTCAATCAATTAATAACACATATAATACAATTATTTGAGAAACGTACATAACCAAAACCACATTATGGACAACATACCTTCATTTCCCTAGCATTTTCCCACTATAGTACCCCCTATGGGAATATTCTAGGGAATTGAAGGTCTGTTGTCCATTATGTGGTTTTGGTTGTGTAGTTTTTCACATGTATTATATGTGTTATTAACTAATTGAGTACATTTCACAAATGGTTTTCATGCATCACATTGGGTGAACTCATTACTAATACAAGTACACAATGAATGAGAGTGACAACATTTGGAATCCTTTATTATGAATAATGGAAATAAAAACAATAATATAAGTCTAATGGCTGCTAGGCAACTTCAATAACACTACAACTACATGCTAAAAGGTAGCTACAATATTCACTAAACAAAAAACAACTCAAGAAACTTGGAATGATGCCAATAGACGACGTGATCTGTAGAATATCTCCTAGACCATCTACTAGAACAATATCTTCTGTGTGATAATCTTTCCTTGCCCTCCTATAAAATTCATGGATCAAACCCCGTTGGACTGTTGAAAACCATTATTACAGAGGTCTTCACGGGATGGAGCATGTCATCCAGCCGGGCCTTGTAGGATGTCCTAGTCTTAACCCACGGGAGTGCCTTGAACCTGGTTTTTCTCCGAAACCCTCCAGAATCCTGTAGATGTTTGTGCTCAATCCTGTCCAGGAAACTTCGTATCCCTGCTTTGCACTTCAGTATCCCTCCAATAGTAGGAAAAACTCCCAAGTGAAGCTCCAATGAAGACCCTGTATGGATCCTCCTCCTTCTTGTCTAGCTCCAATGAAAATCCTGGATGGATTCCCCTCTTATCTAGCTAGGGTGGATATTGCACCATCGAAAACAAACCAATAGTGGAAGGGTTTTTCCCAAAACTCCAACGAAAATGTTGTCTACAAGAGCACTCAATAAGATATCAAATCATAATAATGAGAAGTGAGGGGTTACCCTTCTTTTAAACTTTTCCAACCCCTTATAGATCCGTCCTCCACACCTTCTAGAATTTTCCCCCTTTTTGACTAAATCAATCTTCAATCTTCTAGAACTTTCTCCATTTTGACTAATCAAATATCGCCTTTATTTTCCCTCCAATTCTCACTTTAGGATTAAAAGTCACTTTAATAATAATTAAGTAACTTATTAATCTAAAGTTACTTTACATTCTCTAATGTCACTTTAATAATGTAATATCTCCAAACTAAGTGACATTAAATGAGCCCCTTTTCTCTCTTATTTCTCCATTGAAAATCCATAAGAGTTCCTTATACTACAAAAACGTGGAACTAAAAAATGGGGACATGATATTCCTCCCTTCCCAAATATTGCTTGTCCTCAAGCAATGCCATCATGACCTGATGCTCCATCGATTGATCCATATTGAAACTGAAAATGATACCAGGATCCAAAACCACCCTGTAATATGTGAGGCATCCTCCTCTCAAGGCATGGTCCGATAATACACTGACATAAGAGGCCTCCTGAAAAATTCCAAAAAGAAAGACCACTCAGTGCTACCATAACTCAGTCAACCCATCAATGTAATTCTCTACTAGGGGACCAATCTCATGAGAGAAAAAACTATCTCTTGCCTCCATGTCAACTGCTGGACTATCTCTTATTGAAACCCCAGAGTCCCAAGCTTTCCTCAGAAAGGAACCACCACACTGATGTTGTGCTACTATGATCATAGTCAACCGACCATTGTTCCCACTCTATGTATGCAAGATGTAATGCATCAAAAAATCACATCCAATATTGAGGATCATTCCCACCTAATGTATCCCCGCTCTAAGATAAGATATCATAGATAATTATATGTGGTCACCAACTGATAGGGAATCCACTACACCTAGTCTCCAAGTATCAAAGGGAAAGGCCACAATACTCCAGTACCTCCTATCTACTGCAATCATCCAAGTATCATCCAGAAAATATCCCAACATATCATTCACAAAGTCCCTCTGTGTGAACAAAAGAACCCTATAGATGGTAAAGTCACCAAGATCCCAAACTAGCTTGTATGATGTAAATCACATATCACTGTTTTGTAATATACTAATAAAAGACTCCAGTTGATTTCTAATTATAAGCCAAGAAATCATAAGCTACATAAACTCGGTCAAATCCTAGGAATACCACTCCTCCAAGAAACCACTCCTAAGCCTCCTAAAATTAAACTATGGAAAGTCAAATCCAATGTTCTCCTCTCTAATAGTGGTTGAACTCTCAAAAAATGTGATCCCAGGGTCCTAAACTAATCCTGGAAAGATAACATCATCCTGACGTTGCACCACTATGATCATAATTGTTCGACCAATGTGTCCATTTTGCATCCTCCTCTCCTGGAACCCCAAGCTAATCTCCCCGAAGGGACTAAAGCCACCATCCTGAATCCTCTCATGTGAAAGTGTTTGACTGAATTTTAATCCTGCAAGTCCATGGATGCCCTCAAGTTTGTCCTTCCCTATAGAGTAAGTCTCGACCTCCCCTCGGCCGACGTCCAAAAAATAAAGCAGACTAATCACTATCACAACTTTGTCAATCATCATCTAAATCAATCCATCACTCAAATGAATTCCCGGATCTCACCACCAAATAGGAAGTCCATTTCTCCTAATACCTTTCAACTAATGCTGCACCATACTGGTAACCATCAGAGTCAAAATGAGCCAATTCCTTGGTATTCCATCATTTGGTGGAATCCTAGCACTAGGAATAAACTATGTGCATGCTGATATGTTTGTCTCCTACCAAATAGTACTGGGAAATTTGATGTCTTGATCATCATCAATGTACCTGACTAATCTGTATATTCTAAATACCTCCCTAGAAAGTTTCCCTGTCACTTGTGGTGCCTCATACTCACATGAGTACCCAAAATTCCCTGTCGAAGGTGGATCATACATAAGATCTCTAAGTGGAGGCTCAGAGGATACAAATGTGCTACCTATGTAGTGGATAATTCCATCCACCACTCTATCAAAGGGAATCTCTTTGAACTGAACCAATATAATTTGGATCTCCTCCTATGCTCCAACCACATAGTCCAAACAAAATAAATCTGACATGGCTATAATCCTTTTGTCTGACTCAGGTGAGTCCTCCACGTCCTATCGAATATACTGTTAGGATCAGAAAATGGTTCTAGATGACATTGCCATTACTTGTAAGACTAGAAAGTGTCAGGGTACTGGTCAACCCCATTGGTATGAACAAGGACTCAAGGTAACATTTGAGAGTGATCCCATGGATATCATCATCATCGACATCATGTGGTGTTGAATCCTCATCAAGCACAGGTGTCATCACACTTAGACTACCCACATCATAAGCATCATACATGGTGAAAGTGGCGGGATCCTCGACATTGGTGGATTGGATCATGTCATCATAAGATGATGCATCCTCTTCTTGTGTTGATTCATCATAGGTATATCCATCTAACACACTAGTGTCATCAACCTCATCGGTTAGTTATGATGATGTCTCATAGGCTGTTGTTTGTTCTTCCTTTGTGCAACCACCTTCCTCATGGCTAGATGCATGTTGTTCCTCCTGTCCTTCACACTCATCCTTCACTTTCAGACCTGTTCTTTTCAAGGAAGCCTTGGTATGAACTTTAGGCCAGTCCCCTTTCTTGATGGTAATGCAATCCTCTAATGACATAACTTCTCGAGTCTCTTATTTAGCTTCTTATACTCATCACAGTAAGCCATGCACTCTAAATAAAACTCCCATAACATAGGATGCCTCAACAATGGTGATTGTCCCTTCTTATATTCTGCTATGGATTCCTAAATTGTATTTACTTTTCATACTCTCACATGATGTAAATATCACCAGCTCTGATACCACTGTAATATCCCCCTATGGGAACATGCTAGGGAATTGAAGGTCTATTGTCCATTATGTGGTTCTGGTTGTGTACTTTTGTCAAATACTTGTATTATAAGTGTTATTAACTAATTGAGTACTTTTAACAAATGGTTTTCATGCATCACATTGGGTGAACACATTACTAATCCAAGTACACAATGAATGAGAGGATAACATTTGGCATACTTTATTATGAAAACTCAAAGTACAAACAACAATAGAATTCTAATCTCTGCTAAGAAACTTCAACAACACTACAACTGTTGGATGCAAGGAAACTATAATATTCACTAAACATAAAACAACTCAAGAAACTTGGAATGATTCCAATAGATGGTGCCAACTATAGAATATCTCCTAGCCTGTCTAACACAAAACTGTCTTCTTTGCAAGCATCTTTCCTGGCCCTCCTATAAAATTCATAGATCAAACCCTAACGAGAAGTTGAAAACCATAATTACATAGGTCTTCATGGGACGAAGCCCATAGTCTAGCGAGGCCTCGCGGGAGTTCCTAGTCTCAACCCGCGGGGGTGCCCTGAACCTAGTTTTTCCATGAAACCCTTAGGAATCCTACAGATGTTTGTACTCAGCCCTATCCAAGAAAATTTATAACCCTCTTGTACACTTCAGTATCCCTCCAAGAGTAGGATAAACTCCCAAGTGAAGCTCCAATGAAGACCTTGTATTGATCCTCCTCTTTCTTTTCTATCTCCAATGGAAATCCTGGATGGATTCTCCTCTTGTCTATCTAGGGTGGAGATTGCACCACCGAAACCAAACCAATAGTGGAAGGGTTTTTCCCAAAACCCCAATGAAAAATGATAGCTACAAGAGTACACAACAAGATATCAAATAATAATAATAATGAGAAGTGAGGGGTTACCCTTATTTTATACTTTTCCAACCGCTTCTAGATCCTTCCTCCACACCTTCTAGAATTTCCCCCTTTTTTGACTAAATCAATGTTCTAGAACTTTCCCCTTTTTGACTAAATCAATCTTCTAGAACTTTCCCCTTTTTGACTAAATCAAATATAGCTTTTGTTTTGCCTCCAATTCTCACTTTAGGATTAAAAGTAATTTTAATAATAATTAAGTAACTTATTAATCTAAAGTTACTTTACATTCTTTAATGTCACTTTAATAATATAATATCTCCTAACTAAGTGACATTAAATGACCCCTTTTCTCTCCTATTTCTCCACTGACAAGCCACATGAATCCCTTCTACTACAAAACCGGGGAACTAAAAAATGGGGACATGGTAGACTGGGAGGACAGATGGAAGATCAAACATTCCAAACAATTGAACTTCTCTCCAGTTTGTTTCTCCTTCATTTCTTTATTTGTTTGTCTTTTATCCCATGTGGGAAAGGTATCATGAGAATCTCATTATTCCTTTACATAAAAAAATAAACTTCCTGAATTTACATATATTATATACAAAATGGACATAAATTGTGATGGCACGGGGTCCTTCACACCAACATGTTGATATACTTCTCCATATATAGCCTTAAAAGTTTCTAATGTTGATCATCTTAGAGTCCTGTCCTGATAGCCAATTGTTCTAGTCTGATCCAATTCGAATCACACCTTTCCATTGGGAGGATTTCGGTCCCCAAAATCTACCAAGGATACATGAGGGAAATTTCTTACAATCTGGTTCCTCTCATACCACTTCACTTTCCTTGTAGTTTGTCCTTTGAGACCAATTTACCACATTTCTTTCTATCCTCTACGAGTCATCCACTTCTTGTGTTGCAACATTGTGTCTTCCTCCAACTCCTCAAGTCCATGAGGTGAAAGGTCTTCAATAGTTGGAAGAATCTTATGTTTTTCCTCCTGATCCAACATGGAGGGTTTGAACAACTTCACATTTTCCATGTTCACCCTTGAGGTGATTTTTATATCAGGTGAAAGTTTCAACCTAAAGGAATTCTCATTCACTTTCTCAATGATCTCAAATGGTCCATTGTAACACACCCATTATCATTATTTTTAAAAAATTTGGGGTCAATCTCCCATAATGACGAATCTCTAGAAACCCTCATTAGCGAAGTGCCAATCCCTGGTTCAATATCGGGATTCAGGGTTTCGAAAGTCAAAATTCATTCACCCCCATAACTCACGATCCTCCAAATTCCGAAGCGCTCCTTAAGCATTCGCTCCCTAGGCTAAGCCTGTGATTCACTGTCTTTACGACCGTGGTCTTACCTTCTTTCGGGGCTACTCCTATCGGAGTTTCAGGATTTTCGGTGTCGTAATTCACGAGTCCTCAGAACTCGCGACTCTCCGATCCCCGATATGCGCTTAATGCATTAGCCCTCTAGGCTATACAATAACCCATGTGACCATTTACCATGGGACCACCGCCGTATGACCTCCCATCGGGATTTCGGCATTTGTGATGACACAAAACACATGTCCACGGGATCTGCGATTTCCCGATTCGCGATGCGCCTTTCTGATCATGCTAGCCCCCACTAGTTTAGCCCCTGGTCCACATGACCAACTGCGTGACCATTACCTTATCCCCATCGGGGCTATGGAATTTCCCATGTCACAAGACCCATGTCCACGAGACCCGCAGTATCCCGATTCCCGACTTTCTCTGGGTGCTTGACACACGTCCTCCCTACAGCTCCGTCCTCCTCCACTTATGGACTTGACAACTGGCTCCCACTTATCGAGGTTTCGCGGTTCGCGATTCCGTATGGCAAGAGTTCCTTGCATTCGAAAACCCCAATATGCCGAACCCCAACTATGTTAGATCCACTGACACGCGTCCCTCAAATGATGGACGGTCCTGATTGTATCGGAGAATCGCGTATCGCGATTTCCTTGTGCACAAACCTCTTGTCTCCGG
>ML784562.1:406021-429073 GCA_009831015.1 Picea engelmannii | reverse complement strand
TCCTACTGGATTTACCACTAGCCACCCCCGAGCTGAGACCACGACGTCCTGAGACCTGCGTCTCTCTGTTCTGCCAGTGCCCAGGAGCGAAGGTTGCAATCCTCCCTCTCTGCGATCACTCACTTTGCGTAAAATTGCCAGAGATCCCCTCGCGTCTGCCCCCTTCAATCGTTTCAGCCATACGCCTTATCCCTCGCGAGGTTGCGTGTGGCACGATTACCCTTGCGCTGGTCATTCATGATGGATCTACGGATAGGCGGTTCACCTCCCCATCCCTCATCAAGCCATCAACCTACCAGCCTCCAAGGCATTTATTTCAGGGCTAGCGAGCCGCTTTTGGTTCTCTGGGCCAGTGGAGTCCAAATACGGTATATCATTCTTGGTGGAAGTTAACACCCCTTTTTCAAGGTGCCCTCCACCACCATCGTGGTCTCTTTTCCGCACATCCCCTCTCAGCAGTTCTGCAATAATTCAATAATATTCAATCTATCATTTACATTCATTGACCTCTTCCTGCAGGTCCATTTACATCACACATTCATACTTATGAGTTTTTCCATAGTCCTTGGCCAGTTCAGTTATATTTACAATCTGGGGGAAACAGGGTGTTACATCCATACCTAAGGGAATTGAGTTTCTTTGATGCTCCTCGTAGTAATTCTTTACAAATATAGAGCCATACTTTATCTCCAACACAAAATTTATGATATCCCCTATGTTGATCATGCTTGACTTTATACAACTATTGGATCTTCTCGAGCTGCTCCTGTATCCTTAGATGTATATTCCTAATCTTGTCTGTGAATGTGCTTGCCTTTTGTTCTTCTTCTTGTAATCCTACTTCTTCCTTCTACTGTCCATAAATGATATCAAATGGTGAAGGAGGTAAATAACCAAAACAATTCTCAAAAGGAGACTTGTTGGTAGAAGAATGAAGTGCTCTATTGTAAGAGTGCTGAATGTAGAATAACTTCTCGTCCCAAGTCTTTGGATGTTTGTTGTTGTAACCTCTCAACAATTGCACCAACATCCTATTTACTACCTCATTTTTTCCATTAGTCTGAGTATGTAAGGTAGTGGAGTACTTCAACTTGGTATCCATTCTTTCCCAAATAGATATCCAAAATTTACCTAGGAAGCTACTGTAACAATCATATATGATGGAGGTTGGCAATCCGAAATGTACCCAAACATGAATGAAAAATAGTTCAACTACATGTCGTCCAGAGATTATCTTATCACAGGGAATGAGCAAACACATTTTTCTGAAGCGGTCCACCACAATGAACAAGTATTCATGGCCTCTGTGAATCATAGGAAAATATCCAAAAAAATCCATGGAGATGCTCTCCCAAGGCTTGTTTGATACTGAAAATGGCATGTACAAGCCAAGTTTTTGGTTGCTTGTCTTGCTAGTGCTACAAAGGATGCAACCTCTAACAAAATTTTCCACCTGCTTCTGCATCTTTGTCCAATAGACATATCATATTCCCCATTGTCTTTGTCATGCCAAAATCCCCAACAACTCTAGAAGTATGTGCTTCTCTCATCAACTAAACTCTTCTGTCCCTGGGTATGCATAGTTTTTCCAGATTGTACAACAACCCATATTGGAGGTGGTATTCATTTCCTTCCATGACAACGACCATCCTCTCCTTTAGTTGCTTTTAGAATCATTTTAAACCTTCATCTCCATCATAATCCTCACTCAAAATGTCACGAGTGAAAGCCTCAATCATTATCATTCCAATTGCTGCAATCTTCTTCAGTGGTGGTCGAGAGAGCATGTCTTGTAGTCTATTTGTGACTCCTTTCTTGTACTTAATCAATATATATATTTTTAAGAAACCTAACCACTTGTAATTCCTCACCTCCTGCATATTTCTCTAACTCTGTATATACTGAAGGGGATGATGATCTATGTGTATGATAGTCTCTTTTCCCAAGAGGTAATGCTTCCACTTCTTCACCGCTTGTAAAATCACAAAGGGTTATTTATCATACGTGGGATAGTCAGGCACTACTCCATGAAACAATTTTGAATGGTAGCACACAAGCCTTCCTCCTTGGATGATTACCACTCCTAATGCATATCCACTAGCATTAGTTTTTAGCTCAAAAGGTATCTGCAAATTTGGCATGGATAACATTGGAGCATCACTGATTTTCTTCTTCAAGTATTCAAATTCTCTTTGTTGTGTCTTACCCTAATGAAATATCTTTCCCTTGGTGGTTATGGAATGCAATGGCGTTGCTACTGTGGAGAAGTTTACAATGAAATTTCTCAAATACTGAGATGCTCCCATAAAAATTCTGAACTTTGTCACATTGGTGGGAATAGGCCATTGAGTGATGGATGGAATATTCTCTAGATCTACTTGCATCTCCCCTCCTCCAATCACATGTCCAAGATATATCAAGGCATTCGTTCCAAACTCACACTTTTATAAGTTGGGAGTCAACTGATTCTTCTTCAAGGTTTCTAGTACATGTGCTACATGTGGGAGGTGATCCTTAGAGTTATTTCTAATAATTATTATGTCATCCATATATACTATTACAAAAGAGTCAATAAATGGATGTAGCACATCATTCATGATTCTCATAAATGTTGCAAGTGCATTTCATGATCCAGAAGTCATTACTATCCACTCATACAAACCTTGTCTTGTTTTGAATTTTGTCTTCCACACATCTTCTTCTTTGATCCTCACTTGGTGGTAACCTCATTTCAAGTCTATCTTAGTGAATAATTTGGCTTGCTATAGTTGATCCAACAATTCATCAATCCTTGGAAAAGGATATCTATTCTTGATGGTGATATTATTCAGGGCATGGTAGTCAATGCACATTCTCCAACTTCCATATTTCTTTGGAACCATGATGATGGGTGAACCACATGGTGATTTATTTGTTCTTATGACTCCCTGCTCCAACAACTATTGTAGCTTCTTATTTAATTCATCTACGTCAATGATGGACTGCCTATATAGCCCAATTTTAGGCAATGGTGACTCTGGAAACAACTAAATCTTGTGTTCAACCTTTCTCTTGGGTGGCAGTCTGTGAGGCTCTTGAAACACTTCCATGTAGGATTCAATTAGTTGTTGTAGTTGTTGATGATACTCCCCACTACATCCTTCCAAGGATTCCTTCATATCAAACTAGATTCCTTTACCTTGTTGCTTTCCTTCTCTCAGAAACAACAAGACAAACTGCTTTGTATTTCCCATGATTCTTCCTTGCTCATGAGCACTGATAAGAGAGAGAATAGATTTTTCCTAGTGTGCATTTATGGCATAATATTTTCCATCCTTGAATAGCCTTTACTGGTTTTATCTCCTTCTAAAAATGACATCCCTCACGTACAAATATGGGATTCGCAATATGACTCCACATATGTCTCCAGGGACCACATCTGCAACTACTTCATCAACAAAGTTTTGATTGATGAAAACTTAAATTTGCACTACTTTCTCACTTTCAATTCCACATCTTGTCTTACCCAATCCAGGGGGTATGGATGCGAATAATCTTGAGTCTCCAACCCAAGCTTCTCAATGACTTGTATAGATATGAAGTTGGATTGTGAACCTGGGTCGAACAAAAATTCCACCTTGCTTTGCTTCATGTGGATTTTAATGTAGAAAAGTTCAGTCATTTCCTTCTCCTCCTTGTGAATACAACTAACTAATGCTACCTATTTATGAAGATTAGTGAATTTAATCTTCCCTTATGGGTCTAATGTGCTCTCCACCCATTCCTCAACTTCCACTGATATTAATTCTTTCTTCTTATTTTTTTTGAAAATATTTGGGGTGCTTCTCATGGTGTTGTTTCCAAAAATTGTCCTTAGTGTTCCCTTTCAATCACATCCTTTACATTGATGGATAGAAGGTGCTTCTTCTTGTTCTTCTGCCATGATATTCTTCTCATTCCACTTATTTTTATTTTTCCTCTTCCTTTGTTTCTCTTGTGGTTCTACTTGCTTGTGAGGATTTGTTTATTGCTTCTGCTTGTCTCCCTCAAGGTATTGTGATTGAATATTGGCCTCATTGATTGTATTAGGTCTGAATAAAATCAATTTCCTATGAATATGAGGCAACAATTCCCCCAAATAATTGACTAACATGTTTGTAATTTTGAGAGAGACTCCCATCTAAATTTCTCTCTTCCTAAATTTTGTCGTGAAATATTGCACTGATTGTCCTTGTTTATTTCTGAAGTAATTCCATACTATTTGTTGGTGTTCCTCATACCCTATTAGATAAAATTGATATTTGATCATGTTCTTGAACACTTCTCTTTCATTCAATGGTGGATCATTTCCTAGTGCTCTGCATACTGCATCACTCTCCCATCTTGTCAAAGCACGACATTCAAGCTTCAACCAAGCAAAAAAAATATTTTATTTTCTAGTTACCTCATGCACACTGAAGGATAATTCCATTTGTTGTAGCCACTGGTTCAACTTGATATCATCCCCTTTCCTAGCATAAGGCTTAATGTCCATCTTGGCCTCTACCTGAAAAGGTACATGTGTCTTTCTATAAACTCACTCTCCCATCTCTGGCTCAGTCTTACGCTCTATCTATGACTTATTTTCTTCCTTCTTGGGGCCTTCATGACAAGTCTCCATTGATGGTTTTTCCTTGTTCTTTTCTACCAATATATTTGACACCATTGATTTCAATGTGGATAAACTCTACTCGAATCAATCCAACCTAAACCTGTGATCTTCTTCTTATTCTCCTTCATAATGTTCCCCTGACATTCTTGATGCTCTACTTTGCTCTAGTACTGAAAACAACACTTTTCCACTTATTTTGTAATCAATGTGGGTACTTACCATACCGTTCACACTAAATGCATTCAAACTTCTTTTCTAGTACCATATGATCCATAAACAAGAGGATTATATCCTATCCGTCTCACCAACATGGAATTCTCTGTAAAAACAATTATAGCCTTATTTCTTTGGATGATGGGAAATTATCGACCAGTCAATACACAAGTCGAGTTAGAAATAAATGAGTCATAAAGATGCAGAAAGTCAAGTCGAAGACAATGCAAGTCAACCAAGTTGAAATTGACCCAAGTTGAATTTACCCAAGTTCGATTGACCAAGTCAGATCAAGCAAAGGTTGGTGTTACACATTATTTTCACCACCCCTATGACCATTAATGATGTACACCTATCCTTTTTCTTTAGAAGGATCAATTTCCTTAATCCCTGAAGAAGAATGAAGATGAACTTTCCCAGAGAGATGAAATCATCTTTTCCTTTGTAAAAAACCTTGTAAAGAAGGATCATCACACCTTGCTCAGTTTTAAGGGTGCGATGATCTAAGATCAACGCCGATTGGACCACGATGGCCTATGACATTGTGGCATTTTTCATAGTGTTAATTGTGCGATGATCACATGTACGAAGAAAAAGAGAATCTTCTCAACGCTTCTAGAATAGAATCTTTGAGGGTGAGGTGTCCTCCGATTAGTTTGGATCTTATTCGCATCCTTGATCTCATGGGATCATCCTAACCTCCTCACCCTATCCTTCTCATCTTATAAAAGGAGGGGAGTTCTCATGGAAAAGTTATCCCTTTTGTGTCAGCTTTTAGAATAGATTTTTTGGGTGAGCTTTTGGAACAAAGTTTCGATTAGCTTCAACTATAGCTAATTCATATGGAGTGTTTGAACCTATGTTAGGTTTGAGCTTCACTTTTTCAAGATGATATCATAAGTAGCTGTCGGATCTACAATCTTAGAATCTGTGGAGCAGAAGTGTGTGGGAATAAAGGAACTATTGGAAGGGACCTTACAACATCAAGGCATAAGTTGTAATCTTCTTTTCATATTTCTAATACAGTAATATATTTCTTTCCCATAAAATTGTTCTTATTTTATTATGTGACTCCTTGATCACATACATATGATTTGTTAAGTATACATTTTCTCTTTCATTTCATTGGCTTATGTATTTTTATAGATTCAACATCCCATAAGCCTTGGAACGGAGCAAGGATGACACTAGCGAGGACAAACAACATTTAAAAGGTATGCCATTTATCTCTTGTTAGTTATTATGCTTGATAGTTAAAACTTAGGGAAATTTTTATATTTTGTCTTCTTTTGTTCTAGTTTTTGGGTGAAACAAGGGAGATCCATTTGTGTTCACACTTATTGATTTTTCTGATAACAATCGGGTCAACCAAAAGAGAAAAACTGACCATAAGAGACCCCAGTCAAAAGGAAGGAATATTCAGTTGACCAAGCATGATTTTTGGTCGAGTACATGAGGGGAATTCAACAAAGGGTAAAGACCATTCAGAATAGGTCTCCTTTAGGTTTATATAAACAGTTAAAATTTGAATTTGATGACCAAACATGAAGGGGAAACTTGTGAAAGTTAAATTTAGAAACGAACTACTGATGATAAAGTCTAAAGGCGAATTTGATAACCCACTGAGTATAAAAAATCTTCCATAGGATGGATTCGACAACCAACAATGTAGAAGAAATGTTTGAGAGTGATATTTTGTGACCCAAGAAACAAAAAAGGTAGGGAAGTCGATTGTAACATTCAGTGGAAATGAAAACGTTTTCAACGTCAACTTTGCATTTGACGATAGAGGAAAAACATCGGGGGCCCAATTGATAGCAGGAAGAGTATCAAAATCATATATATGGTTGATGGGAAGCTAATGAACACCTAGACAACCCATGACTTTAATATATATTCCATCCATGATTTATAGGTAAAAGGAAAACACCCCAACAAGTTGAGAAAGTTCCCAATGACTCAAAACGAAATTAGAAACTTCTAAAACAAATAGAAACAACTTAGAATAGAGGGTGTTCGATTCACAACTTCAGAATAAATGTATGGCTAATATTAAAGAGTGATTATTCTGGTTTACTCACCCATGAGAACCATATTAACATAAAACAAAATCAAACCAAATGGCACATAATTCTCATCACTAAAACATACACAATTGACCATTAAATTACAATGCACACTATTTACCATTCATAAGAAAATATAAACTATGATAATCATCACACACAAACTCGTAATTTACCCTGGAAACCCAAATGGGAAAACCAACATTCTTTTGTCTTCGACTAGGCTTTTATTTATTCAGCAATGGGAAAGTTACAAGCTCTCTGGTTCATCTCTATGCTGCTCAATGACATATGGGAAACCTCTCTACATCAGTCACAACCAAAGAAACCCTCTCTCACTATGGGGAAACATTATATAAAATGATGAGTTGACTAGGAGGATAGTTGGAAGGTTAGGCATCCCAAATGCTTCAACTTCTCTCTAGTTCATTTCTCCTTCATTTATTTATTCATTTGTCTTTTATCCTACATGGGAAAGGTATTATGAGAGTCTCAGTATTCCTTTACATACAAAAATATGTTGCACGACTTTACATATATTATATACAAAATGGACATCAATCATGATGGAATGGGGCCCTTCATGCCAACAAGTCAATATCCTTCTCCGTTTATAGCCTTAAAATTTTCATGTGCTAATAATCTTAGAGTCCCGTTCCTATATCCAATTGTTCTAGTCAGATCCAATTCGGATCATTAAATTCTAAGTGTCTAAATATCCTAACATCCCCCCTTAAGAACAACTTGGGATAGGATTGAAGGATTTACAAAGTCGACACAATAGGAGAAGAAGGGAGGCATTAAAGCCTATCCGCACTTAGTGACAACTTCATGAAATCCTAACATAGATTGAAGTTTGGAAAACTTCGCTTCTATAAGAGACTTTGTGAAAATGTCTGGAACTTGATCTTTTGTAGGGAAAAATATCACTTCAATAACTTGATCATGAATGAGCTTTCTGATGAAGTGCATGTGGAGCTCAATGTGTTTTCTTCGTTGATGTTAAATTGGATATTTGGTGAGATTGATGGAACTATGATTGTCGCACCGTATGGTGGTTAGATGTTGTTGCCAAAGATTTGAAAGGATATGTCGAAGCCACAAGGCTTCTTGAATTGCATTAATTGTTGATTAGTACTATGCTTTTTCTGAATAAAGAGCAATAGTTTGTTGTTTCTTGCTGGCCTAAGTGATAGGTCCATAATTAAGGCTGAAAAAATAACTTGCAGTAGAATTTCGATCATCAGGGTCACTGGCCCAATCTAAATCACTGAAACCAACCAATAAATAAGTCCCCCCGGAATTGTAATGTATCCTGAAATGAATTGCACCCCAGACATATCAAAATATTCTTTTAGATTCTTTCTAATGGATTTCATGGGGTGTTTGCATATACCAGGAAACAAGACCAACAACAAAGGAAATATTAGGATGGGTATGAGTCAAATATAAGAGGCTACCATCTAATTGATGGTATTAGGTAGCATCAACTCCAGGATAAGTACAATTGGCAACAAGTTTGACTCCAGACTAGAAGGGAGAAGGGGCTTGTTTATAATCTTCCATGTGAAAGTGAAGAAGAAGGTCACAAGAATAATTATACCGGGAAAGAAAAAATCCTTCCTTGGTTCGCAAAACTTGGAGGCCAAGGAAATAGTGAAAATAACTTAAGTCAGTCATTTCAAATTTATTCTTAAGGACAATTTTCACATGGTTCAAAATTTTAGGGTCACTATCAGTGAGGAGAAGGTCATCAACATAAAGAATAAGTATTATGAAATGGATTCCTATCTTTTTTGTATAGACATTAGGGTTAGAATGTCATCTAGAAAAGCCAGTGTCAAGAAGAAAGTGGTCCATTTTGGCATACCAAGATCGAGGAGATTTCTTAAGGCCATAAAGAGATTTATTAAGGTGACAAACAAGGTTGGAGTCATTTTGGACATAGCCAAGAGGTTGTTCCATGTATATTTATTCTTTCAAATTTCCATGCAAGAAGGTGGATTTAACATTATCCTAATGGAACTCCCATTTATGTGAGGAAACAAGGGAAATAACAAGGTGGATGGAATTCATTTTGGATATAGGGGAAAAGGTTTCATTACAGTCATATCCTTCAACTTGAGAGAATCCTTTGGAAACTAACCGAGCCTTGTGTCTTCCAACACTTCCATTTGATGCATACTTAGTTATGTCGACCCATTTACATCTGACAATTTTTCTTCCTTTCAGAAGAGGTACACGATCCAAAGTATCATTCGCCATTAAAAAGAGATACTCTTCATTCATTATTGTATCCAAATATGGATGACCTGGAGATTCTGTAATGTCTATGGATCATGAGTCTCTGAAACTTGAGCCAAAAGAGAAGAGGCTAGCTGAAATTGTGAATGTGTTTGATGCTGATTTGAAGGATCACCAACAAGATCAACAATTGTTTCTCATGTTAAATGGACCCATCTAGGAAGAAATGGTGCTAGTGCAGGTTCATGTACAATGGAATAATCTAGAGGAAGGTGAGCAGGCAGAGGTGGATTTTCATCCTCACTATCATCAACTGAAGAAGAAGAAAACATAATAGAAACAAAAGAAGGCACAAACACCGAAGATGGATCACAGGCCGTAGAGGGAACAAAATCTGAATTAGGCTCACAAGCCAAGAGATATTTATCAAATTTAACATCTGTTCTAATAATAATTTCACTAGAATGAGGTTGAAGAAGTCTGTAACCTTTGACATCTTTAGAATAACCAACAAAAATATACTTCTCACTTTTAGGATGTAAATATTTCCTTTCCTCATCGGGACTGTGAGCCCATGCTACACTACCAAATACACATAAGTAGATTACATCTAGCTTAATGTTAGTCCATTCTTCTTCTAGTATTATCTCTTTTAGAGCCTTTATGGGAGTGCGATTTACTATGTAATTTTCACAATTGATGGATTTCGCCCAATAATGAAGACTTAATACTTTAGATTGGATCATACAATTAGCCATATCCTTTAATGTGTGATTATTTATCTCAACAACACCATTTTGTTGTGGTGTATATGGAACAATATGTTGCATTTGGATGGCCTATGCAGTGCAATAACTTGTAAAATTGTTGTTCACATATTTTCCTCCATTATCTATTCTTAACCTTTGAAGTTGGTGTGCAAATTGTTTCTCTACAAGTGACTTATAAGCCAAAAACTTGTCAAAAAATTCACTATTAAGTTTTAAGAAGTAAACCGAAGTGCGTATGGAGAAGTAATCAATGAAAGTTAAGAAATACTGCACCCAGAGAAAGAAGGAGAAGAAAGAGGACCACACAAATAATTGTGAGAAAGTTGCATAGGGGTCAAGGCGTGCTAAGAGGAATGCTTTTCAAACATTTCCCACTAATATTTTTCGAGAATATAACTAGCACACATACCATCTCTGTAAGAAATGAGAGGAAGGCTAGTCGCTATCTGTTGCTTACATAGTTGTTGCAAAGAGTGATAGTTTAGATGAAAAAACTGCTCATGCCAAATTTTTCTCAAGTCATCACTATGAGAAACAAAAACCGATGGAAAATATGATGACCCATAATACTACAAATGGTGTTGAATTTCGACGGGATGTTCTGTTCTTACAGAAAAAATCCACCTTACCGTAATATGTTACCCACTAATTCTTAAAATTTAGTTATATTTTTTTCTTTGTCCCCCGTAGTTCATCGGACATACGATGTAGACTAATATTCGTTGGATAATTGACTAGTATTTGATGGTTTAGAAGACCGATGACATCACCATCGTGACCCACCATTGCCCCATGGCCTTCCTTTGTGGCACTATCATGTTAGCAAAGTTTTGTCTCATGGGTGCATTTGGCACCTAATTGGGCCTTAATTATGCTAGCTAGGGGGATACAAATTGGGCTTATTATTCCACATTGTCTTGATTGAGATGTCAATTATGCCTTCTATGAGGGATAAAAATCTCCAACGTGGGCTAATTATTCCCGCGTTGTCTAGATACAGACGTCAATTATGCTTGCTATGGGGGATACAAATGTCTAGTGTGGGCTAATTATGCCCACTCTGCCTCCAAACGTCTATTAAACGTGAGAGGACAAGAGATATGATTGGTAAGGACAAGTATTAATGGATGAAGACAATACATATTAGAAGTTTTCATGATGTGGGCAGGCTGGATAGTACCTCACCCGGATCAATTGTTCTTCTAGATAGGCAATGAGCGAATTTCAAGTCAGATGTTGGTTAATGTGACCACCGAAGTCATATCATGGTTGGTCATGATCGTTATTTTCATGTCCCAGAGTTACTGTTGGCCCTTGACCAAGTTTTGAGGATCCTTGGTCATGTTTGACCTACTTTTGGGACTTCGATAGGTTGTCGAAGGCAGAGTGCAAGTAGAAGTGGAGATCACAGGATCTCGGCCCCTTTTTGGGATTTGGGCTTATGTAACGGGTATGGGGATGTCGGCCCATGGGGTTACCCATGTTTAGGCCCTTTTTGTAATATATAAATAGAATTCTAGGCGATGTACTAAAAAAAAGGTTTTTTTTCGGTACTATGATAAGTGCTAAGTATAGATTGTAAATGCTTCGTGCATTCTATGTTGAGAACTTGCAGAGCTAAGTGCAAGTGACTGTGTAAAGGCTTTGTGCTGTGACTTAGCTCAGGGAAGGAGGATCTAGAGAAGTGTGCATGGATCTCCTGCCATATGCAGAGTAGGATTTTGAGGCTCTGTGCATGTAGCTAATTGACCGAAGATAATAAAAGAGAAGAAGAGTTGGTGGACGTAGCCCCAGGCTAGGGGTGAACCATGTATATGCTGCGTTATGATTTCTTTGTGCATTGTGACTGTTTATTGTTCATATGATTAATGCAGTAATGTATGTTTAGATGCATTTTATATAGTAGCTTAGTGCTTAGTAATGTGAATAAATGCTAGATCTGATATATTCCCTTATGCTAAGTGTGTCTATATGTTAGATCTGGTTGAATACTATACTGCTCTGTAATTAGGGTTTTCTCTACGAAGTGAATACTGTGAACTATAACTGCTAAGTGCTCTGTTAAGGTGTTGTAATCACAGATTGATCACCCAGCTAAGGTTGTAGAGATTTGAGTCTTGCAACAACCCTTGCCTCTACCTCGAGTGAGACTTCATCTTATTCACAGGTGTTTCTAAAAGGGCCGATAGTTAGGGTTTTGTTGGTGCACTATTGTAGCATTGAACCCTGGGTCTGCCCCTATGCCAACAAATGGTTCCGTTGCCGGGACCTGAAACTGTGATTGCTGGGAACTGAAGAAAGGAAAGATTTGTGCATAGATCTATTGCTTTAGTGCACAGTAGTCTACTTGACTTGTGAAGCTCTGTGCTAAGAAGAAAATTCAAATTTGAAGAAAAGAGGTAAGGTCTTAAAGCTTTGTGCTTTTATAAATGTAAGAATAGTGAAAAGTTTTGATTGAAAAAGGTAAGATAAGTGGAAATTTTTGTTTCAAAAGTATGGATCTAGGTATGTTTGATAAATTTTGTCCTAAATTGAAAAACATGGCACAACTGGATGAAAGAAGGTTTGATATGAGTAGATCTGATAGAAATAATGAAATATATGTTATTCCTATGCATAGAAAGAATTTTTGGACTAACAAATGGATGCAGGGCCCTAGAAATATTTTTTTGCGGGTTAGCTACTATGATCCTAGTGTGCAGTAAAGGAAAGGCTGGGGATCATTTGAAATAAAAAGGAGATTAACCCTTTGTTATAATTGCATAAGACTGGGACATATTGCTAAGGAATGCCCTGATAAAATGCCTAGTTGTCTTTGTTGTCAAGCTGTGGATCATGAAGTTTTGGATTTACCTAGAATGATTGCTAAGGTTGAAATAATGAATATGAGACAAGAAAACCCTGAGGAATATCAAGAAACTAAGACCATGGCAGAACCCCAGAAAGAATCAGAGAATGTATTGCTACAAATGAAAGACACCCTAAATGATCACATAAATATCAACTTATTAGAGATATTCAAAGAAAAAGAATGCATAGAAACAAGAATAGGAGACTTCGACATTGACTGTGTTCTGGATGAGGAAACACAGGTGAATATCATGACAGAAAGAACTTGGGAAATTTTGGGAAAGCCTGCTATAATTCCTTCATTAGGAGGAATATAATTATTTAGAGGAACGATGATAACCCTATGTGGAAGACTCACCCAAATATCTATGAGTGCTCATGGAACTATGACAGAGGAAGATTTTGAGGTTGTTAAATTTATTGAGAACAACACCCCATTTTCTATATTACTAGGAAAAACTTGGATTGAGAAAGTTCAGGCCAGAAGAAAAGAAGAGGAAGTCTTAGAAAAAAAGAAGCAAGAATTAAAATATTTCATGACTAGGAGGATAGCGCACTTGATTGAAGAACAAGAGAACATATCAAAGCTGTTCAGAAGCAGAAACTTGGATGTCGAAGTTGAAAGAACACAAGAAGACTCACCGAAGAGTAGAGCACCTACCCCAGAAAGAGAAGAAGTATTGGCCTTGAACCCTACGAAAGACCATCAACAACGCGAAGTTACTATGCTAAAAGGAGATAAGAATCGGAATTGAAAGAAGAATACCAAGAAAAAGATTACAGGAAGGAAGGCTATAAAGCTCAGTAAGAAGAGAGCAAAGATAGAAAAGTTGCTGAATGTTCCAGAAGGAAGGTTTGCAAAACTGGAACTTCGCTGAAATATCAGAACAACGCAACCTGACACTTCGCCATGATGAAGCAATATAGCCATTGAAAGAATTATAATTGTTATCTCGATGCCCCAAATGGTTAGAACAACAATTATGGCCATAAATCTCGCCATTAGATTGTTGGGACCGCATCTATGAAGGCATCTTGTCTGTTGGAGAGATTTGTTACACCGCTATCTACTTATTGCATCGATTGCTGCACCGAAAACACTTTTGCGAATTGTATCCTAGCCAACTCATTTCTACCGCACTGTGTTTATTGAGATCGACACCTATTATATTTCTTTGAGCAATCATTCATCCACCTGAGTTATCTGATCTAAGCATGCATGTCAAATGATATCAACATCGTAGAGAAAGTCATCGAAGAATTTCTAATCGACCTTACGGCTGAGAAGGTGATGTTCATCGGAGCTCAAGCCTCATCGATGAGAGGAGTGCAAGCCTCCCCATTGACTGCTCACGAATTCGAACCATCCCGACCTATAGTTGAGAAAAGAACCAAACATCAAGATGACTTAACAAACACGAAGTTAATCCTGACTATACTGCCCGACTACATCCCACCTTTGGCTAGTGCGGTGAGTTGTGACAGTGTCCCAAGATACTTTGATTACACCATGGTTACTGCGTACCTCCCAAAGGGGATACATGTAGTTAGAATGCAGCAAGATAAGATTGCGACATTAAAATTCAATGAGTTCAACCTAGGGGACCACAAGAACTACAACATTCTCTCTCCTTACAAGTATTTGACTAGGACGAAGGGGAAGAACTTGAAAACAATCCCCTAGCCATGGACTATGAACCTCGCACAGTCCACCCTATTGAATGTGATGAATATTCCACACTTTGGAAGACACCGGGAGGTTAACGCCTGTGTTAAGTTCCTGCTATCATGTTACCATGGTGGCTATCTATGGCTAGACCGATGCATAATAGTCGATCCAACACTGATCCATAGGATCATCAGATTGAGCATGCAGGGATCTGACCCATAGGACTTATACCCAGGGAAGGATACAGATCACGCATTGGCACAGAGGATCAAAGACACATATGGGGATGTAGAAAAGGAGGTACGAGGCTACAAGTTAGCTTCCATATAGAATGGCATAGTGCGTCTGGCCTGTGAGCTGATCACAAGAAAGCTCGTGAGAAAGTACAGACCTATACATGTCACATGATTTGTTGTTGACCTCACTGGGAAATGTGTAGAAGGACTGCATATGAACTAGGTGAAGTACCTATTCAAACAACTGGAATTGGATTGCCGCAAAGCTCAGGATCAGGGCTATGAGTTCCACTTTAGCTGGCTCCTAATCCTCATAGCATTTACTACTTGGGAGATTCCGGAAGGTGAGACCATCCTGGACATTGAGCCATTCGAACCGCTCGCTGCGAAGTTCACCACGCTCTGGTACTTGAGTGATATGGGAAAATAGTGGCAGTCGAACATAGTATTCCACACGTACTATCTCAAGTTGAAGAGGGATATCGAGGTTTCCCTTGCATGATGCCAAACACCCTGCACCGGTTCAGATCTCTCATGAAGTTATGAGTAGATCAACACTTCATTCATATCACTGCACGTGTAGATGAACATGAAGAAGAGCTTCAGTCATACTATAAGCTCACAGAGGAGGACTTCGACGAGATAACTAAGGACTGGTCAGCAGACCCCCTTATCCCTGCTGACCCTACATAAATGTCTGATCTCAAACTAATGGGTAGCTCAAAGGCCACTCACAAAGAACATGACTTACTTGGAACCAACAAAAGGAAGAAGACCGAAGAAGTACAAAACATGAGCAGTGCATCAGATGTAACTGCTTCAGTATCACCTGGACGAGGAGGTGATGACGAAGTAGATAGAGAAGATACCAATGGAAAAGAAGATCAACATAATCAAGGCAAATTAACACTGCCTAGGGATCCTATTGATGAGGCTGATCCCTCGAAGAAAAGAAGAAAAGAAAGGTTTCTCCCACGAAACCTATCTCATGGAAGAAGTCAAGAGCGAGCAAAAATACGATGTGAATCGTGCTCATGGTCAATGACTTTGACTTCATCATCACAGCTATAGAAGATGCCTCACAGGACGTCTTGCAGAAACATGAATCCAAGCAGGAGGATATGTACGATAGAATCAAGGTTGAACTCAGAGGGGTACAACAGGCCCTTAAATCCAGTACCACAGTATCCACTATGCCCCCGCCATCAGAAGCACTGGAGTTGGGATATGAGCCTACCCAAATCCGCAGACTAGCTGATGGGACCGAAGCTCACCTTCATCACGCATAGGAAGAAACAGAATAGGCCATAGAGGCCCTAAAGAAAGTGAAAAAATTATTCATAGAGCAACGCTGAGTTGCATAGCAGGAGAAGGTTTCTCTGCAAAAAAAGTTTGTAGAGGAGAAAGCACAAATCCAACAAGAGAAAGAGAAGTTTCTCGCAAAGCAGCTCAGAGTCAAAGAAGAAGTCATTAGAGCACTTTGCTCTTTGACAGGCTTAGAGAAAAAAGCGGAAGAACCAGTAGAGCATCAAGTAGCGCAGCTTGCGGAAGGTATCCAACAACTTCAATAGAGAATAACATATCTGGAGCTACAAACAGTGCCCGACACTCCGTAGGATGTACGAGATCAAAGAGAAGCAACTACTCGAAGCGTAGTTGAGAGAATCAAGACCCTCGCCATGGAATGTAAACAACTAAGTGATTGCAATTCCTAGACTTATGAACGACTCACTAAGGATCCTGATTTGAAGGCAATGGAGTCAGTTGAATAGTATAGGCCCAATTGAATCCCCTGTCAGCAGTTGAGAGGATGATTCAATCCCAAGAACAATGCACTGCTAAAAAATAGGTCCACACCATTCAGAGAAAGTCATGGAAGTGACTCAGAGGCTCCAACCAATCTAGGATGAGGCTTGCCAACATTTCATAGAGATTGAAGGCCGAGGAGCATAATTGGAAAAAGTTGTCACTGTAACTGAACAATGCTTAGAGGGACTTTTCAACGAAAATGTTATCCAAGAGTTCGCTGAGAAGGAGGCCTTGGCACAACAACAAGTCAAAGCAGATCAAGGATTTTGAAGAAGAGCTACCCAGATCAGAGTGACTCAGGACGAGTCACAGGTGAGTGTTGGGGGCCTGTTGTCCCTTAACCAAGTTTTGAGGATCCTTGGTCATGTTTGACCTACTTTTGCAACTTCGACAGGTTGTTGAAGGCAGAGCACAATTCAAAGAGGAGATCACGGGATCTCAGCCCCTTTTTGGGCTTTGGGATTATGTAACAGGTTTGGGGATGTCGTCCCATGGGGTTACCCATGTTTAGGCCCTTTTTGTAATATATAAATAGAAGTCTAGGCGATGTAAGAAAAATAAGTTTTTTTTTTGGTACTGTGCTAAGTGCTAAGTACATATTGTAAATGATTCGTGCATGCTATGTTGAGAACTTGCAGAGCTAAGTGCAAGTGACTGTAAGAGGCTATGTAAAGGATTTGAGTTGTGACCTAGCTTGGGGAAGGAGGATCTAGCGAAGTGTGCACAGATATCCTGCCATATGCAAAGTAGGATTTTGAGGCTCTGTGCATGTAGTTGTTTGACCATAGATAATAAAAGAGAAGAAGAGTTGGTGGACGTAGCCCCAGGCTAGGGGTGAACCACGTATATGCTGCGTTATGGTTTCTTTGTGCATTGTGACTTTTTATTGTTCATATGATTAATGAAATAATGTATGTTTAGATGCATTTGTTATATTAGCTTAGTGCTTAGTAATGTGAATAAATGCTAGATCTAATCTATTCCCTTATGCTAAGTGTGTCCATATGTTAGATCTGTTTGAATATTACATTTCTCTGTAATTAGAGTTTTCTCTGCGAAGTGAATACTGTGAACTATAACTACTAAGTGTTCTGTTAAGGTGTTGTAATCACAGATTGGTGTCCTAGCTAAGGTTGTAGACATATGAGTCCTGCAACCACCCCTGCCTCTACCTTGGGTGAGACTTCATCTGCTTCACAAGTGTTGTTGAAAGGGCCGGTAGTTAGGGTTTTGTTGGTGTGTTGTTGTAGTGTTGAACCTTGGGTCTTCCCCTGTGCCAACAATTACCCTTTGTATAACAAAGGGACAATAGTCCATGACATAAAAAGTAGCCGATTGAGTGGTTAAGTCTATGTAATCCGAGTGTCCCAGGGGTTTCTGAGGATGATGAATCCATTTATGCATTCATAAATCAAAGTTAAACAACATAAAATTGTGATTTTTCCTAGATTTAGATCACCCGATTCAATTGAAAAATGCCAATTAAGAATAGAACATTTAGAATACACCACCATGTCGGAAACTTGGGAAGGATTCAGGTGGCAGAATCAGAGGTCACAATACTACACCTATATGTACATGGTGCCACCAATTAAGAAGATGCATGCTGCATAAACGTCAATAGTTGTTATAGAAAAATTTTCCACACTCCATGCATCTTGCTCTGATGGCCTTACATTTCCCTCTACATACCTCATTTACCCTCACTCCAAATATTAAAATAATCATTTTTATACATGTACATGACATGCTAGTTATACAGCTTGCATATGTATGTGGGATGATCCATTACAACTCATGTACATCGGGTTTAGCACTCAAAACGTTAAAATTGCAATGTGTTTCCATGCCATGTCACGAGATCTGTGATCCTTGAACTTCCATATATTGGAAACACTTTGACTCGACCCTTCAATTTCATTTGGAGGCTATAAATTGAGCTATATCCAAGCCTTGAGGAGAAGGAATTCATCATTGAGATAAAATATACTCTAGAGAAATTTCACCTCAATTGAGTCTGAATCCCTTTGTCCTTGAAAATATGAACTTCTTGTGTTCAACCCCCAAGCTCTTCCTATGTTGTGTTGGAGAACCTGATTGAATCCTACATGTTAGCTTTCCTTTGTGGAGGATTGTAGTGGTCAAGGCCCAGCTGGTGGAACTTAGTTTCTTGGTTCCAATATGTGCCATTACATAAGTTTGTAACCTATGTACTTTTGTTGATTTCATTAATAGAAATACTCTCTTCTTGTCCAATTGATATCTTGAAAATATTTATATTGATTTCTATGGGCATATTTGTTATGTATGTTAATGGATTATGCTTATTTATATGATGATGACATTATATATTATCATTGCATGCTTGCGTATCTTGGTTGTTGAAGACAAGTTGCAGGTGTAAAGATTTGGGTCGCGTGCTCAACAATGGTCTTCTTTGGACGTCTAGATGAGGTAGGATTCTATCATTCTCTTGTTAGAATTTTATTTATACAAAATACTTGAGATTAGATTTGATTTTTGGGTGTCGTTCCTTCTTTTGTGGTTTACCCCTAGCCATAGAGAGATTTTCCTCATAACATAATTGGTGACTCCACTGGGGAGATCTCCTTTTTGGGGTATTGGGTGTTGTTTCTCCTTGACGTTCTCTCTATTTTCCTAAGTTTCTCTATCACCTGTTGCTTGAAAGTATGTATTTTTCCTTATATATGAGTTTCTTAGCTTAAACCTTGCCTTGACAGTGCCATTTTTGACATACATGAACTTTCCCTTGATAGAGTGCGTACATGAATGAGTTGTCTTCCTTTAGGACATGTACATACGTGAGCTATCTTCCTTTAGGGCACATACATACTTGATTTGTTCTCTGAACAATCATGTGCATGATCTCTTTATCATTTTTGGCTGAGTTTGTTGTTTGTTGGGTGAGTTTTGCTGATTAAAGAGACTTCTTGGGTCCCTATTCTGACTGTTAAGTGCCTATCGAGTGATAGGAAGCTGCTTTATTGGTGAATTCTTGTGCGAACTCTTTTTCCTATGGGTCTAGGCAGTTACTTCTTGGTGTCTTGCTTGGATTGTATCTTGGTGCTTGTAGTAGGGCCTTTCTGAGAGGTTCTTTATTCAGTCCTTGCATTTTCATTCTATTATACTGAAAATACAAAAATATTTTTCTTTTTGCATTATATCTAGAGTTTTTTCACTTTTTGATGCATTAATTTAGTTTTGGCATGTTAGGAAAGACTGCCCTTCATTGAGAATGTAGAGATTGCATTTTTGAAAAAACATTTAGAATCATACCCTATCTTTGAAAATCAAGACTAGTACTTAGCGGTGTTTTTACATTCACTTCTTTTTATATATGCCGAGTCATAATACTATCAGTTTCAAGATCACACCTCTTGAGTAACCATAATCCATTAAAATTGGTGATGAATAATTGATTAGAAACGATTTTATTTTTCAGGGTACACAAACAAGTATATGACCTAGGGCCTTGGAATAGGATTTTGTGAGTAAACTTCTCCAAGGCTATAAAACTGAATGTATGTGTCTGACTAGGGAGTGGTGAAACCTATTGTGTAATTGGTGACATTAGGAGGCTCCACTCATAACAAAGTTAAGCATGAGGTTGCATGAAGTTGGTTGCAAAGATAACCCTCTAATACCTTCCTGGTGTCAAAGGTATTTCTGGGGTTCTATTCGTATTTGGGGGTCTTTCTAGTGCCTTTACCTCCTTGACAGGCGATGCTTTCTAGATTTCGGGCTTTGCTACCCTACCCATATGGTGGACCAAACTTTTGACTACTCTCCTGAGCATTGTTTATGTCATGGTGACTCTAGTTTCTTGATCTAGGTAGCCACATAGGTTGCTTGTAGGGGTTATTTTGTAGGTATCTTGAGTCAGATAGGGATCAAACAACACACTTCCTTTATGGATGATTTCCTCTCCAGAGGGATATGACCGACTATGCTGTGAAGCCTACATGGATCCTTATAACTGGTTCTAATACCTCCACTCTATTGTTGCAGAGTCTCAGACCCCTCTTAGGCGATCCATACCTACTTTAGTTCGGAAGATCCCTTTCAACTATTATATCTTATTTGTGTGCATTGGATTTTATCTTCACTTAGGATTGTTCTCTCTAATTATTAGTTGGCCTTAGTATTTTATATTGCGTCATGAGTTTTGACTATTATGGTTGGTGGAGCCCCTGTGACTCCCTTAGTTAGCTCTACCCAACCCATGGTCTCTGCTCAGTCCATTTGAACAAATCCTTTTCTATTTTCAAGTTCTATGTTGAATCATAATACTCAACCAATGCCTTAGGTCTCTAATCCTTTCTCTGTTGGTATGTCAGACATGACTTCACACTTTCCATCCTCTATCTCGTCATCTTATGTGAATCCTATTTTTGGGTCTAGGGGCATGATGCCCTCTTTTTCTTCATTTTTCGTTTGGTGGGGGTCATATCCCTCAACCAATTCCCATGGTAGGATGTTGGAATCCTCCTTCCTTTGGAACCAATCCTAGCTTCACTTTTCTAGGATCGAGTGCTCAAATGGGAAATTCTTCTACTTCTTACATCCCGTCCATCTATCCTTCTTCCACTATGATGGTTCCTACAAATTCTTTTCCCATGGAAAACCTCCCTCTTACCTCTAGTGTTTCATCTGGGTGTAGTCTATTTTATAGTATGGGAAACCCCTTGCATGGAGTTCCTTCATCTAATGGCGACATATATCCTCACATGAGTAACCCATGTCATGATGCTTTCTCCTCACAAGTGGCTTCCTTGGTGATGCTTCCCTTACAAAATTTTATGAGTCAGTTGGGACAAGGATACTATCCTACCGGGTAGGGCCATGGTGTATACTAGAATATTTCTTAGCCCATTATCTCTCAAAACTAGTCTTTCCTGGGACCATGGTCTCCGATTCAACAACTAGCTGCTTCAAGTCATGCCAGAAGCACAAATCCAGTCACTGCGAGTCATACTGGCATTAAGACACTAACCTCTGCAAGTCATGTTGAATATATGAAAACAACCTTTGCTATTCATGTTAGAGATGTGTCACCAGCCTCTGCAATTCATGCTGGGGGCAAGCAACCAAATGTTGAAAGTCATGCTGGGGGAAAGCAACCAAACGTTGCAAGTCATGGTGGGGGCACAACTCTAGTCACTGCTAGTCACACTGGAAAAAAATCACCAACCTTTGCAAGTCATGTTGGAGATATGCCACTACCCTCTGCAAGTCATGTTGGGAGAATGTCACCAGCCACTGCAAGTCATGTTGGAGATACGCTACTAGCCTCTACAAATCATGTTGGGAGCATGTCATCAGCCACTGCAAGTCATGCTGGGGGAATTGATATTATTGAGAAGCCTAGATGTGTAGGACGTAAACCTAAGTTCATTTGTATACTTTGCGAAGGAGATCACCTAACTCATTTGTGCCCTGCTATTACTGTGGTATGAGAAGCATGATCCTTTTCTGGTGTCCCTTCGAGTCTAAGTCATCTTTAGTTTCCCAAAATTCTAATGCTTCTTTGGTTGATACAACATTCGTGCAGATGAAATCTTTGGTTGACACCACTCCTATTATGGGGAGTGATGTGTCTCTTGACCATGTTGTCTTACATCCTATTCATACAATGGTCATGCCGATGCAATATTCAACCGACACCACTCTTCTTTTCGGGGGTGATGCATCTCTTGACAATGTTGTCTCGCATCTTGTTCAATCAACAGTCATTCCGATGCAATCTTTGATCGACACTACTCTTGTTTTGAGGAGTGATTCATCTCTTGACCTTATTTTCTCACATCCTATTCGACCAAAAATTGAAGATGTGGTCATGTCGATGCAATCTTTGGTCGATCCCACTCTTCTCTTGGAGAGTGACAAGTCTAAGGAAGTGAAATTTCCAATGCAATCTTCAGTCAATCCCACTCTTCTTCTGGGGGGTGATGTTTCTTTTGACCATGTCCTTAGAATTTCTAGTTCTGTACCTTCTAAACAAGGGAGTATTCCACTCTCTCCGAGTACGCTCCCTCCAAGTCCTAGGATGGTTTCCTTTGATTGGAATGATCTTGTAGAGCCTCACCTTCCTTCTTCTACACCCTTCCAGGTGATGGGAATTCGTTGACATATTGTAGATGAAGGATCCTCTGCAATTAGTTTATCCTCCTCGTCTTGGAAAGTTTTGGGTTCTCCCAAGCTTGTGTCAACTACCAGCATGTTGCTGGATTTCAATAGAAGTCATGCATGGAAGCCTTGGACTCCCCCATGATATGTGACATAGAATAAAATCCTTGAGTCTTCGTTAATCTCTTTTCAGACTCCAAAAAGTGAAAATATGTTAAGCCCTAATATTGGCTCATTACCCCTTAATTGGGGCATATTAGATTAGTAATGCTATCTTATTTATGTCAGCTCTAGGCCATTAGTTGTAATTTAGATTAGTAATGTTATTTTAATTATGTCGGCTTTAGGCCATTATTTGTAATTATACCTCCTAGTCTCCTATATATACCAAGGAGACATTTTCATTTTGAATCATCTT
>ML784562.1:305486-325190 GCA_009831015.1 Picea engelmannii | reverse complement strand
TTTCTCTTGTGATTGAACATGGACATAAAAGCCTTGGATTGAATGCATCATGGAAGAAAAATGAAAATTGCAGTAATAGAGATCGATGAAATTCCATGGGGAGATCCAAGGGCTCTTTAAAAAGTACAAGCTACATTTGCACAATGTTCAAGTAGGACAACAACATTCTGATGTACAATATGATGTACATGACATCCTGTAGAGACAACAAGAAGAAAGACCTTGTCAAGGAAAGTTAACCTTTTAGGAACAAAGGGGGAAAATAGTCAGAAGCAGAGAGATAACAGTGATAGGGGGAGTCATCCACTCATGAGAAGATTGATAAAGGAGTCTGAGTAAGAGAGGTGAGCAATTTTGAATTTTGCACAGAGGATACAGCGAACGCTGAAGATGAACAGGTCCAAGAATCAGAAAGAGAAGACTCTGGTTCAGATACAAATATTCTGCAGGCCTCAAATGAGAGAGTCCATCCTGTCAGGGGGAGTTTGCATTGATTTAATATCTGATACCTTCTAAAATACTACAACAACTCAGGGGGAGCATGTTCTCTTTGACATTGATGTCAAAGGGGGAGAAAAGAATCTAGGTGCCTTTGTTGCCATCAATGTCAAAGGGGGAGATTGTTGGAAATGTTTAACAGGTAGAATATACTTGTCATTGATGGCAATTACAGCAATGAATATGGCATGAATACAGGAAGAATGTAACATACGGGCACCAGAAGTATTTTGGGAAGAAGCTACAGAGCAACCTCGATAAGATCAGAAGAGATAGTGCAGAGGATGTGTGGTATGTTTTACAGGAAGCGTAAGCTTTTCATTGACGGCAAGTACAACAGTAATGATGGATTGAGTACAACGCCGATGATCAACAGGAAAATAGAAGATAAGTCCAGGAAGATCGAATGATCGAAGGAAACGCTGGCAAGTACAACAGTGAAGATGGCCGGATCAGAGTGTGCATCGATGGACAAACAGGAACAATGTAGGCTCAGGAGGAATTAGCGCAGAGTCAAAATTCTTCCAAGTAAAAGGGATGTGTAAGCTTGGAGGAGAAGCATCGCTGATTGTTGGATCCCATCCAAAATTCACGACAACAATGTGGACCGTTGATCCGACTCCCTGTCGGGGTTTCGAGGATAGCGAGTTGAAGAAGTCAAAGAATAATAACCACAGGACTCACGAAATCATGATATGCGATACCCCGATATAATCTCGACCGTTGGATCGAGGACAAATATGGACCGTTGATCCCAGTCCTTGTCGGAGTTTCGGGGATCGAGAGTTGGACATGTCAAAGTTTATTGACATCAGGAACCCCGAAATCATGATGTGTGAAATCTCGACTGAACCTGAACCGTCAGATCAAGATGTGATCTAGACCGTCGACCCAACTCACGACAGCAGACCACGTCAGCTAGGGACACGTGGCACAATCAGGTAATGACAAGTGTCATACTGATTCAACATTTCAGGCACATGTAAGTCATGAATCAGAGTGACACGTGGTAGTATTCAACACGTGTCAATCCACGTGTGACGTCAGCAGATGGACACCATATTGGAGTTTCGTGGATCGCGACATCAAGAGGAATAGAAAACAAGGCAACAAGAATGCCGAAATCGCGATATGCGATATGGCGATTCAATCACAATCGTTAAATCAAGCTTGGATCTGGACCGTTGATGTAACTCCATATCGGAGTTTCAGGGATCGTGACTTGGAGATGACAAGAACTCCTACCACAGGAGTCACGAAATCGCGAAAGCGCCTTATGCATAAGGCTGTGGTCACAACCCTTGGTTACATCAGGGAGAGATGGACAGATGTCAGAGGACAAGGAGGAGCTAAAGGGAACGAGCCTTGGCGCACGGTCAGGTAGGAAGGAGAACAATACAAAAGTTGACACATCAGGAGTGGGGTCCTTCGTCAATACCCCACCTTTCTGGACCCACACCCTTGTATTAAAGGCAGATAGGCAAGGGGGGTCTGGAATCACATGAGAGTCGTTGATCTGGATACTTTAATCCTGACCGCTCGAGAGATGCACGCCCAATTCCAGACCCCCCCCTCTGCTTAAAGATAGAATGGCAGGGGGGCTCCGGAATCCAATCCCGACCGTAGATCTGGGAGCACAGATACTGACCGTCTATATTTGCTCGCCGCATATCCAACGATGTAGATGAATTTAAACAAGATCGGAGGGCTACTGAGGCACGACGCAGTGAGACTGCCAGAAACCATTGATGATGTCTGCTAGAGAAGTCAAAGAGACCGTTGTGTGATCGCTAGAGGAGATGAAGAGTCTCCAAGCTTCGTCCGGTGAAGGAAGACTATTATTAGAAGGGATTGATAGATGGATGGGCATTGAGGCCTGTAACTGAAACAGAGAAAGTGAGTTTGATTGTCACAGAGAAGACGAAGAGTCTCAAACTGCCAGAGAGGCTGAGGAATCTCAGGATAACATACAGTGATGTTGGACACGCGGGGCGAACCACCAGAGAAGATGAAGAGTCACGATGATGATCAGATAGATCACTCGAGAGGTGGAGGATAACGACGTAGAGTCTGCATGCAGAGGCATTGCGAACATTGCATGAAAAATGTGCACAGAAGCTATAAATACACGATACAGAGAAGAGATGGGTTGTGGTTGTTGTTGGAGTTGTTGTGGTCGCTATGTAGAAGGATTGAAGTGTGAGAAAGGAGGCAGAGCGCAGAAGTAGAAATGCGTAGAAGAGGAACTGTGCAGTGAATTGACATGGCGCACAGAGCATAAAAAGTAGAAGAACAGATAGAACAAGTCATGTGTGCAGGAAGGCAATGAGGCAGACAGAGTAACAAAATGCAGCAGAACAATGATGAGTCTGGTAAGCCATTGTTGAACGTCTTATCACTGTAATAAGTTTCAGGAGCAAAGATTTATATTTTAGGGTGGTTGGGAGGTGCTTGGGAGGACTGTTGTCCTCAGAGGTTCAAGTGGGTGCTTGAACACAGGGAGTTGTAGCTTCCATCTGGTTGCAGCCAGAGAAACCAGGGTGGCAAGGTGGTGCAAGGGAGAACTATTGTTCTCTGTTATACAGGTTGGTTTCTTGTATGATTGGAAGTTGGTGCTTCCATCCAGTTGGTGCTGGAAACACTCAGGGAGTTGGTGCTTCCTTCTAGTTGGTGCTAGACAAACTAGGGAGTTGGTGCTTCCTTCTAGTTGGTGCTAGAGAAACCAGGGAGTTGGTGCTTCCTTCTAGGTGGTGCTAGAGAAACCAGGGAGTTGGTGGTTCCTTCTAGTGGGTGCTAGAGAAAACAGCGAGTTGGTGCTCTCAGCAAGTTGCAGCTTGCAAAACATAGGTTGTATCCTCATTATGAGTTGGTGCTCATATGTATGATAATGTAAAGAATGTAATTTTTACTTATCATATAAAGAAAAAGAGGTTTTTACCCTGTATGGGTTTCCTCGAAAAATATCTGTCTCTGTGTTTCTCATATATGTGACTGATGCTGAATGTGCCAGTGTTTATTTCCCTGCATTATTGTGATCATCATTTAGTTTTTCTGCAAAGAGTTTTAAAAGAAGCATAATTGTTTAAGCTCGGTAACAACTGATTCACCCCCCCCTCTCAGTTGTCATACAGTTTGTCCCATTTCAAGACGAGATCACCTTCTTCAAAATTCCTATCAGAAGCAGAATTAGAATCGAACCAGCTTTTAACCAATTGTTGATGTTGATCCTACTTATGTTTAGCTTGGGCTCTTACCTCTTCTAGCTTCATCAAAGCGTTAATTCGGTTTTCCAAAGGGGGGCAATCTTCTTCTTGGACTTTCTGCGACAATTGAAGTGAAGGAAGAAGAATGTGAGGTGGCAGAATTGCTTCTCTGCCATAAATGAGGAAAACGGGGGAGTTACCTACAACATCTTTTGGCATTACCCTATCAGCCCATAACGCGTTTAGCAGTGCATTGTGCCAATTCTTATGATTTTCAACCACCATTCTCTTGATGATTTTGATCAAGTTCTTGTTTGTCGATTCTGCCAATCCATTGCCCTGGGGGTAATAGCTAGTAGAATACTTCAGCTTAATTCCTTTTTCCAAAGCGAACTCGCTCATCTCAAGAGAGGAAAAGTAAGAAGCATTATCGAAAGCTAAATAGTCAGGGATACCGAAACGAGTGATAATATTTGAATTTAGGAAGGCAATGACCTGACTGGTGTTAACAGTTCTTAACGCAACAGCTTCATACCACCGGGTAAAGTAATCTGTGGCTGTCACAATAAACTTGTGTTGTTGCGAGGATGGAGGGTTAATTGAACCTATGATATTGAGGCCCCACTGTTGAAAAGGAAAATCTACTGAAACGGGCTGCAAAGGAAAGGCTGGTTTTTGTAACCGCCCTGATGCTTTCTGACAAATGATACATTTACGACACAAGGCATGGGCATATCTAAAAAGTGTGGGCCAGTAATAACCGGCTCTTAAAACCTTATGAGCAGTGGTGTCACCACCAAAATGACCACCAGCTTCTCCTGCATGCAACTTGAGCAAGACTTTTTCTGCTTCGTCTTTTTCGAGACAACGCATCAGTACGCCGTCAAAACTCTGACGAAACAGGATACTATTAACCAGATGAAAGGAGGTAGAATTTAATCTCAACGCTCTTATTTTAGCAGGGTCCAGGTGACGGGGAGCTGACCCATGTTCAAGACAGAATTTTATATCGTCATACCAAGGACAGACAGAGTTTTGTGCGCAACAGATTAGACTTTGATCGCTTTGTCCTAGGTTTGACGTATCACTTTCTTCTTGCTGTCCTGCCGCTGAATCAGCACTAACTTGCATAACCCTTGGCCTCTCACTATCTGAGCTGGGGTGATTTCTAGGTCATACTCATGTAAGGAGGTGACCGAGTTGGCTCTCTTTTCTCCTAGCTCCTTCTGCACTAACAAGTTCCTCACGACTGGGTAGGGGACAATGACTTTCATCCTTGACTTCAAAAGATAAGACTGGAAGTGCTTAACTTCTTTGAAAACAACATAGGCTTGCTGATCTACCGCTGGGTAATTAAGTTCAGTGCCTTTGAAAGCAGAGCTCATAAAGGCAATGAATACTTCATTTTTTTCAGCATTCTTTTGGATTAGGACGGCGGCATAGGAACGGTCAGAGGAAAAAGTGTAGAGTGTAAAGTCTTGAGAAAAATCTGGGCTCATGAGAGATGGAGCATCTATTATGGCCTTCTTTATTACATTAAAATCTTGATTTTCTAGGGGTCCCCAGTGATACTGGGTGTCTTTCTTAATCAAATTCTGTAAAGGCCTGACCATTTCGGAGAAACTGGGAGCAAATCTTCTCACGAAGTTAATCTGGCCTAAGAAAGACTGCATATATTTTTTGGATGTAGGAGGGGGAATCTTTGCGATGACTTGAGTCCTTTCGAGGTCAATAATCATCCCTTGACTAGACACAATGAATCCTAAGAGGTTACCCTGTTCTACTGCAAAGATGGATTTTTTGGGATTCAAGGAGATGCCATATTTACGACATCGCAGTAGTACGGCTCGTAAGTGAGCTAGATGATCGTTTTTGTTTTTAGAAAATACAGTCACATCATCTAAGTAAACTACGACAGACTGATTGATTAAGCCTCAGAAAGCAATATCCATTGCTCTCTGAAAGGTGGCACCAACATTAATCAATCCAAAAGGAATTTTTGTGATAAGCATAAGTGCCCCACGGAGTACGGAAGGTAGTTTTTAGCTGGTCTGGTGGAGACATCAGGACTTGGTTGTACCCCGAGAAGCCATCCAGTAAGGATAGCCTCTCAAAACCAGATACCTGTTGAAGGATCTGTTCCATGGGCGGGACAGGATAGTTGTCTTTATCAGACGCTCTATTAAGGTTTCAGAAATCGACGTAGAGTCGAATTTCCCCACTTTTCTTCCGGACTGGGACAAGATTAGAAACCCACTGAGTGTGTCTAACAGGAAAAATTATCTTAGCATTTAGGAGCTTATTCAATTCTTTTTGAACAGTCGGTTCGAGCTTGGGGTGCATTTTCCTCAGTTTTTGTTGAAAGGGTAAGGTTTGGGGCTTCGTCGGGATGACATGCTTTATGATATTAGGGTCGAATGTTTTAAGGTCGTCATATGTCCACGCAAAGACATCTTTAAATACTTTGAACAATTTAATGAATGCAGCTTTTTCTTGTTGAGAACATCCCAACCCTAGATTAATGCACTGAGGATTTTCATTAGTTCCTAAGTCTACTTTTTCAAAAGGTAGCGAGGAACTATTGGTTTTACAATTGACCGTCTTTTTAAATTTATCTTGAAAATCGTAAAACTTTTCTAATCTAATTACAGATTTAGGGATCGAGTTTACCATATCCGATGAAGATTCAGGAGTTCTCGGATCTGGTATTACCGTGAAATTGCGCAAATTGTCATCGTGTGTGTGTTCGTCTACCATCACACCTTGAAAGGTTTCTTCCATGTGCAGAAAGTTAATAATCTGCTGATCGTCATCAAATACTCTCCAGTTCGTGATGTTGTCGGGAATGGATGGCCGAAACAATAGCTCAACTGAGAATGCATTAGGGGACAAGCCTTTTGCAGGAAGAAGTTTAGAAGCTATATTAGCTAATAAATCTGCTTTAGAGTTGTTCAATCTAGGGATAGAATTTATATTGAAAGCAGAAAATTTATTCATTAAGTTCCATACCTCAGACTGGTAGCTTTTGAGATGCGGAGACAGACAGTGGATAGAGTCTCTTACTTGTCTAACCACCATTTCAGAGTCGCCAAAGACGGTTAAATTTTCAATGTTCATATCCAAAGCTTTTCTGAGACCTTGCAGTAAAGCCTCATATTCTGCAGTATTGTTAGTACATTCAAATTCCAACCTACATGCTATCAATGTTTTGTTACTTGCCGGATCGATGATAACGCAGCCTACTCCAGCTCCTTCTTTGGACTTTGACCTGTCGAAATACAGAGACCAAATTTGATTTCCATCGGGCACATGAGACCGTTGTGTAGAAGCTGTTGGCTGCGTATATGCTACAATCTCGGACTGCTATTCTGGATTGGTGATAGGTGAAGCCTCGACCATGAAATTGCCGAAAAAGGTTTCCATCCCTTGTACTTCAGGTGAATCAGCAGAAGGTGTATATGGTTCGCTGGGATCGTTCAAATCTGTGACCGTGAACTTAAGGTAGCGCTCACGATTTACTTTGATTTTATTAGGCTTGCCGTCCTCTGGAAGCCATAGATGAGACCAGTCTGTTGCGAAATAACCATGTAGCTGTTCCGACCAGTCCCTGCTTAAAAACAAACCATATACTTCTGGAATATCCACAACAATTATATCAATAACTTGATGAACCTTGGGGTTAGACGATAACCTAATTAGCACATTCTTTAGTTCTCCTATAACTTTGACATTTGTCCGATCAAGTTGTATGATTTTTAAAGTCAAGGGTTCAACTTCAGCGTTAATCTTCTGGCAAACAGACCAAGGCATCACATTGGATGACGCCCCTGAGTCTACCATACAATTTGCACATTTCTATTAAAGATCTCGAAAGTTAATAGGAAAGGAGGTACATTTTTGTGAGTACTAAGAGTAGTAGCTTGTGGCTTTTTACTCACAGTTTCTAAGGCTACTTTATCTACATTATTTACATTATTTACATTATTTACATTACTTACATGAAGGATTCCTTTATCTTGAGGATCGGGATTATTTTTAGTGGAAGTCTTCTGGGGAGCTTTGTTTTGCACAACCTTGTTACCATTTTTGCCATTCTCTGAGATATTTTGTAACATCTTTTGAAGCAGAAATGGAAACTTCAATAACTCATAAATAGAAATGTTAGCCCTTAACTTTTTAAGATCTTCAACAACATCGTAATCTAATTTGGGGCTCTCATTACTCTGTTTAGTCTCTGCTGATTTAGATTGCTTTGGAGGCGAAGTTGTAGTGTTTTCGGAAGAAGGTTTGTTTGCTTTCTTACTCCTGGTATTATAAGGATGAACTGTCTCGAAGTTAGCTTGAAAGATTCTATCCGAGAAGTGTCCAAAAATGTTTGGAGAAGACTCTTCTTCTTGAACTGTCTCTTGTTCAACTACCTCCTCAGGAATCTCAGGAGGCATCAAGTTATCTTGGGCTTCTAGAATTGTTTGAAGGGCGCATTGCAAACTTTCTAGATTAAGGCCTTCGGTGTTCGGATTAGGTCGGTTGGTAGGAAAAGGCTTCCGGAACAGGGGTTTGTAAGGTCCTTTGCTAGAGGAAGCTTCTTCGGTCGATCTTTTTAAGTCTATAACTTGATTTGACAGTTTTTGAACAACTTTAGTTAGGTTTTCCAAATCAGAGCTTTCAGGTTGTGTTTTATTTTGAGTGGGTCTGGGGAGGATTTCAATCTTCTTTTTGGAAGAAGAACTAGTCTCAGTTTCGTTGCTAGTAGAGTCTTTAAGACTAAGTATGTCCTTTTCAATCTGGTTGGCTTCCTCAAAGGCTTCTAACAACGTCTCTTTATTAGATCGTTTAACCCAAATAGCTATGCTCTGATGTAAATATTTAGTGTAGTAAGCTATTATAAGACTCTCAGCAGGCATAGAATCCACAAGGATTCGATTTTTAAGTGTCAAGAATATTTGATTAAAATCTTTAACTTTTTCTTTTGGGTTCATTCTTAAGCTAGAAAGATCCATGACTAGGACTTCCAGAGGCTTACCGTCTCTGAAATTTTCCAAAAAGCATGACTCAAACTTTTCCCAAGACACGATGGTATGGGGTTGTTGGGCAAAGTACCACGTGGATGCATTACCCTCGAAAGTATAAGGGAACAACCTACAAACAACGTCTTCATGTTCGACATTGCGGAGTCTGATGGCTAACATAAACTTTTTAATGTGATCTTCAGTGATCTGTTTTGAGTCAGGGTCAAACTTGGGAAGCCATTTCTCTGGATTCTTAGGTAGAGGATGCTGAGCTCCAGGTACAGCTACGACATCCTAGTCAAGCTAGGGTCTAGCAGGGTTGTTCTGATTTTCCATTGGTGTAGTAGGTGTGGAAGGTTGAGAAGGGGAATTGCCTTCGTCAGAGGAATCTCCTCCAGAAGAGGAAGGAGATGATGGAGGTGGTGAAGGAGGTATCCCAGATCCTCCTGCAGCAGGATTTAGGTCTGGATCTGTAGGATTCACAGTGAGGTTAGTGTCACCTAATTGTTCTCTGATATCAGAGAAGTCCAAAGGTTGACCCCACGGATGGTTAGGTTGCCTCAAACGGGCTAAGGCACTATGTGTTTTTATAAGAGATTGGTGGACAATCTCTTGTATGTCACTACCTGTAGGATTAGGGGTTGCTGGCTCAACTATGGTCTGCGGATCGTCTGTTGAAGTAGTTGCTGTTTGAAGGGGAATATTATCGTGTGGATGGCTTCTAGTCACTATAGGTGAGCGATTAGGTGGTGGAGGAGTCTTGCGACCGCCTCGTGCCATTAATTAAGTTCAGGTCCTCCTTCTAGCGCCATTTGTTGACGGGCGAAATCGACCGTCCATCAACTGAGAGAGTGGAACCGGTTCAGGGTTGTCTAATAACCCAAGCTGTTTGGGATGAACCACCCTAACGGGTTTAGCAGCTCCGTTAGCCGATCTAAGGTCCTAAGAAAACAAAAAGAAAACTAATCTACAATAAATAATCTAACTAAAAACAGATAAAACAAACTAATAAACTAATCTAACTAAAACTAACTATTAAACAAACTAAACTAATCTAACTATTCTATAAATACAATCTACTAACCACTACTATACTAACTTTAACTAATTAACTATCTAACTACTAACTGAAATATAACTTATTCACAAAATGTACAATATCTACAATTTACAGATTTAAATAAAACCTGGAAAAAAAAACTCGTTTATATTCTGCCCTAAGACAGAGAAAGATATTTTTTGTTGATTTTATAATTTTATGAATAGAAATAAAACAAAAACTAACTAAACTAAACAACTAATATATTAATTCTAACTATAAATCTAACTAAACATATATCTAACTAAACTACTAATAAATATACTAAATAACTTAATTAAACTAATAAATAACAAACTGACCTGAAAAAACACTCCAGATTTGTCCCGTGTATGATAACTGTCTTAGCCGATTGGAGGGAGGAAACCCACACCGAATTATCTAGGAGCTTCTCGTAAACGATAGCTACAGTGCTCTTCAAGTTTGATTATAGGACAAACAAGACATAAAAATAACAACAATCTTATAATTTATAAATCTTCATAGTTAGATAAACCTGTATGCAAAGATCTATACATAATAGTTCAATTGATGAAGAAGAGAAACCTGCCATTCATTAACTGAACAAAGTAATTGTTGTATTTTAGATTAATGAAAGAAATCAGACATGGATCATATTAATTATATCATATCATTTTGCAAAAGACTATGATAGCTAAAGTAGTCTCTAATCAAATGCAAATTGATAAGCATAAACATGAAACAAAAGATTGATATTATGAAAAGCAAAAGCTGTAGCAGAACATCAACTCCTGTCTTACTTTGTATTAGAAATCCATAGCCTGGTTCTCCCACAAGTGAGGATGGTCCTTATTACAAAAAATAATAAGTATTTATAAGTTTTCCACAGGGTAAAACCTCCCTGTGGAAGTTATCAAAACTGTTTACATAAATCTGGGAAGATATCCCAAGTCTGACTAAACTAGGAAACTAACATAAAACTAAAACACCCAAATATCTCTTGAACTATCCAGCATGGCTCATGCAATTCGAATTTACCTGAAACAGGTCAGAAATGGACAAGTTAGGGGGATATTTTATTAATAAATGATAAAAAAATTAATTCTATAGACTAGCTACAGAATCTTGCTATTCTGTAGCTGGTTTAAATAAGACACAGAATCAACATTAAAATTGATTGAAAATATTTTTAAAGAATTGAATCCAATTAACATCCAATAGCTATTTGAAAACGAATCAATGAAATTGAAATTGTTATACCATTCGAAATCAAACATGATCAAGATCAATTAAATGACCACAGAGATACTCGTACTCTGTTTCTTTTGTTATCACAAAATTGAACGAACAAAATCATAATCCAACAGTTGTAAAATCGTTTGATATTAATTTTGAAACTGATATAATCAAAACAAATCGTAGTCAATCGTTATGCTGCCCCTTAGACAGGAGACACGATTGAATCCAACAAGATCATTTACAAATCGTTATAACTGTATAACAAATGGTCCAGGCCGAGAACGAATTGAATCATAACTGACTCATGAATCAACTCAAATGAAATCATAACAGGATGTAACAGAGTTCGTAAGAGATATCCGATCGTTTGTTATTGCAAATTGGGGCAAACAAGATCGATTGACCTTGATCAAAATCGTTCCATTCAAATGAATTATAACCGGATTTGATAGAGATAACACAGGTCGGCCAATTCGTTTTGCAAATTAAAATCAAACAAAGCAACATTTATGATACGAATCCAGCAAGTGAATCGAACAACTGGAGTTTAACATAGTCATTGCAAATCATAATCGTTCCATGATTCAGACGTGAATATTATTTGCACAGGCTTAAATGAGAGCATTGTTTCCATAAAAATAGAGTCGTATTTTCCAAATCCAAATCGAACAGAGTTGTATTCTAGCTTTAAAAATTATATGACAAAGCACATTAAAAGATCGTAACAACCAAACTCACGAAATCATTCGCCAATCACAGCGTACGAACCATAATGAAATCAAATCCAAACTTGATCGTATTCTAAATCTAGCATGAAAAACTTCCTGTTCAAATTGGATACAAACCAATCTAGTCGAAAGCAAACCATCAATTTGTTAACTCAATACGACAAACGATCAAATGAAATCCAATCGAAAACCAATCAAATCCGATAAAAGTCTATCAGTGGCTAAACTGGGAATGAGAAAATCATATATCAAATTGAAATTTCTTTTATTTTTAGCAAAGCAAAACAATATACAGGATGAACACATTATGACAAAGCCATTTCGAAATATAAACAGAGCTATTCAAAAACCAAATTCAAATATATTAATCCTGGTCATTGACAAAAACTAAATCAAAATTTCATACCTGTATGGTTTGATCACGACAATTTGGAGTCGATAACGGCTGTAGCCAATTCAACATTCTTGAAAGTGATGGAACCATTGGTCCTCTGCTTTCGATCAGTCACTTGGAGTTTGCCTCTTTGGCTGGTCAACACTGCAACTTGATTTTCCAACGATTGAATTTTCGATTGGAGTAGGGGAACGTCGATGTAGTATCGTTCCAACCACAAATCACATTGGTCACAGGACAATTGTGTGGGCTTCGAAAGTGCAGGTGAGGGTTTGATTACATTGCCAAGGGTTTCGTTAGGCAGTTTGATACCAGGGTAGCTAGGATTATCTTTTAGGCAAGGGGGAAGATTCGTCATGAAATCATAAGGTGGCTCGGGGCATAAACCCTGTGAGTACGGGTACTCGCTGGCTAGAAAACATTCTATGTCAGAATCCGAATCCTCACTAAGAACTATAGGCTTTGACTCAACAGAGGGTTTAGGTTTGTTTCTAGCCAATCTCGAGATAAGCCGAGCGTTATTTTTACTCTTGGCATCAATAGTAGGGTTTGCCTTGGGCTTTTTGCTCGCAGGCTTCTTAATAGTCTCAACCTTCTCAGTTATAGCATCGGGTAAGTCAACATCAGGGTTGGCCGAGGGTTTAGGAGAGGGCAGTAGGACATGGAAGGGCACGGGTGGCTCGGCCTTGGTTTCATTTACCACAGGCTTGTCAACCTGGATAGGGTCTGAATCATCGAAACCATTTCGAGCGATAAAAGCTCTCCATCTATCGTCATGTAAACTCAAGTGATAAACAATGATCAGTTTAATAAGTCCATGGTGGAACAGGCTACTGTTATCCTTCTCCGTCTTAAACCTTTTCGACATTTTATATAGGCTACGCTGAAAGTAAAAGGGCATGTTCAACGAGTATCCCATAAAATTCATTAACAAATGCAGGTGGTAGAGAAAGATGATTCCATATTGACCTTCACAGGTCACGAACTGTTTGACTACCATCAAAATATTGTGCCATTGTGGTTTAAGTGCAGAGATGGGCATACCTCTGTCACAAGAAGTGACCTATCGTGAGACAAACAATAGTGTCCATGGCACCTCCTCGACCCTAGAATTCTTAAACCAACGCTGTCCCAAGGATGGTAACCCTGTAGCAGAACTGATAAACTTCTCATCGATTTCCAACTGAACGTCACCCACCTTGGCTCTACAACCATCAAAATTCAGAGCGAACTGCTGTGCAACACATAAATTAAAACCCTCGAATCGCTGTATAAAGGTGAGCCAACCGTTGTCCTCCAAATATTTTCGGGCATTGTCAAATAACAGTAAGGCTTGGCTGCCGTTCGGTTCGATTCGCACCACCGGTGCCATGGAGCCGAGCACACGGTGAATGAGCCAGGGTTTGGGTCATAGAATACAGAGGAGCAAAATGCACGAAGGGTTATCTGAGCTAACAGAAATGAAATAGGGATAAGGGATAGGAATTAATGTCATCGTGCGAAGGTGGTGGAGCTTATCTCTGCCATGCATAATAGTTATTGCCAAGGTACAACCTCCAGCTTTCATAGTTGTTCAACCCACTATTCTATAGTTCAACAATCATGTCACTTAGCCGACCAATGAAAACAATGGCAAGTGTATAAACCAACGCGCACAATCAACATTATGCCATAGTTTTAAACCATCAACATACAAATTGAAATCAATACCAAATGTTTAACCATGCGCCAATGTAACAGCTCATATCAATAGTTTAACCAATGTGCCTATGGATCTTCATATAATCAAAATGCCAATAGTTTTGAAAACACGAACATAGGTATCGTATTAAAAGATATATATGAAGGATTTTACCATAACACCTATGTATCTTCATGAAACCAATGGTCAAGTAGGTCAAATAAAATGTAAATCGAAATGCCAATGCATTACAAACTCAATGAAACCAAGTCACACAATCAATCCAAGAGTGTCCAGTAAGTATAGTTCAAAAGTTTTGCCAGCTGCATAATGATAAGTGAAACGTAAGCGCAATGGGCCTATCATCAGGAAGGACAATAAACACTGATTTTAATGCGACTAAGTTTTCACGCTTACAGTCGTGAAAACAAAACGAAGGTAAATGTGCAAATGTCGCAAAAATTAAAAATGTCGTTTACTTGAAAATTGCGACGAAAAATTGTTGTTTGCAAAACATTGGTGTAGGCAGCTTATAAGACAGTGGAAAAATGTAAATTGGCTGCCAACAATGGCGACACACTGGTAGAAGCAGTTATCTCTGCCAAAAGGAACAAATTCAGATTAGGACAACGAAGATAATTCCAACTCAAAAATAACAACTAGAAAATCGTATAAACATCATCGTTAACCAACTATTCCAGCAGTGTTTCAAAAGATGAAAATTGATAATAGTCTTAAGACCAACGAATCACGATATTAAAGATAAAATCTCCAATACTGTTGGCATAGCCATTGCTTCTAGCAGGCGTCCATAGCCTCGATAGGGTTGCCATTTAACCCGCTCTGACATCTGTATCCTGGCAAGAAGTTCTAGATCAGAATAAAGGACATTAAAGAGGTTTTTTATTTGCAAATTTTCATATACCCGACATTGCTTCGCTGCCAGCGGGCCTGTTCAATACCCTGACGAAGTTGTCTTGGCGTCATGCATGCATTTACCCGCTGCCAACAGACCTGTTCAGTATCCCGGCGGGTTTACAAGAACTTCCCACATCTCTTCTTAATAATTTATTTTGTTTTGTTTTTTCATAGATATATAGTTGAGCGGGGTGACGCTGAAAATCATATATATTTTTTAACATATTTTTTAGACCTCATCAGAATTTTTAGAACTGTCCTTTACTTAGATCCAGAGATGTTTTATTTACAAAAACAACTTCCTAAGACAGGGAGACATCTTCTGAGTCATTCCTTTACGGAAAAGGGGCAGCGTAAAAAGATAATAGATGATCATGACAAACTTTACTCAGAGATCAAAATCAGTCATCTTCTTTCAAACAACAGACTTTTCCAACATAGATATAAATTTCAGAAATATGTCATTGATGTTTGTACAAATTTTTCAGAAGTTATTTCAGCGAAGGAAATTTCTATTATCTTTGTCTGAATAGCTCAGTGTACAGGTATGTGTATTTCCAAAGACACAAACTGATAAATTCAAATCAAAATAAAAAACAGAAAGCAAACAAAAACGCAAACAAAAATAAAATATTTACATAATATACAAGGGTAGTTATCAAGCAAAGTATCTCTTCAGGGCTTGGCCATTCAGCGGGTAGGTGTCAAGCTACCCTTCAAGATTCTGCAATCGAAAAGAAGTGGGACCCAACTTTTCAGCAATTAAAAACGGTCCAAGCCATAAGTTTTGAAATTTCGTGTGCTCTCCCTTTCCCTCGTGTGGTTTGTGTTGGAAATGTTTAACAGGTAGCATATGCTTGTCATTGATGGCAATTACAACAATGAAGATGGCATGAATACAGGAAGAATGTAATAGACGGGCACCAGAAGTATTTTGGGAAGAAGCTACAGAGCAACCTCAATAAGATCAGAAGAGATAGTGCAGAGGATGTGTGGTATGTTTTACAGGAAGCATAAGCTTGTCATTGATGGAAAGTATAGCAGTAATGATGGCTTGAGTACAACACCGATGATCAACAGGAAAATAGAAGATAAGTCCAGGAAGATCTAATGATCGAAGGAAACGCTAGCAAGTACAACTGTGAAGATGGACGGATCAGAGTGCGCATCGATGGACAAACAGGAACAACGTAGGCTCAGGAGGAATTAGCGCAGAGTCAAAATTCTTCCAAGTAAAAGGGATGTGTAAGCTTGGAGGAGAAGCATCGTTGATCGTTGGATCCCATCCAAAATTCCCAACAACAATGTGGACCGTTGATTCGACTCCCTGTCGGGGTTTTGAGGATCGTGAGTTGAAGAGGTCAAAGAATAATAACCATAGGACTCGCAAAATTGCGATATGTGATACCCCGATATAATCTCGACTGTTGGATCGAGGACAAATATGGATCGTTGATCCCAGTCCTTGTCGGAGTTTCGGGGATCGAGAGTTGGACATGTCAAAGTTTATTGACATCAGGAACCCCGAAATCGCGATGTGTGAAATCCCGACTGAACCTAAACTGTCAGATCAAGATGTGATCTAGACCGTCGACCCAACTCATGACAGCAGACCACATTAGCTAGGGACACGTGGCACAATCAGCTAATGACAAGTGTCAAACTGATTCAACATTTCAAGCACATCTAAGTCATGAATCAGAGTGACACGTGGCAGTATTCAACACGTGTCAATCCATGTGTGACGTCAACAGATGGACACCATATTGGAGTTTCGTGGATCACGACATCAAGAGGAATAGAAAACAAGGCAACAAGAATGTCGAAATCGCGATATGTGATATGGTGATTCAATCACAACCGTTAAATCAAGCTTGGATCTGGACCATTGATGTAACTCCATATTGGAGTTTCGGGGATCGAGACTTGGAGATGACAAGAACTCCTACCACAGGAGTCACGAAATCGCGAAAGCGCCTTATGCATAAGGCTGTGGTCACAGCCCTTGGTCACATCAGCGAGAGATGGAAAGATGTCAGAGGACAAGGAGGAGCTAAAGGGAACGAGCCTTGGTGCACGGTCAGGTAGGGAGGAGAACGATACAAAAGTTGACATGTCAGGAGTGGGGTCCTTCGTCAATACCCCACCATTCCAGACCCCCCCCCTCGTATTAAAGGCAGATAGGAAAGGGGGGTCTGGAATCTCATGAGAGTCGTTGTGTGGGCTTTGAAAGTGCAGGTGAGGGTTTGATTACATTGCCAAGGGTTTCGTTAGGCAGTTTGATACCAAGGTAGCTAGGATTATCTTTTAGGCAAGGGGGAAGATGCGTCACGAAATCATAAGGTGGCTCAGGGCATAAACCCTGTGAGTACGGGTACTCGCTGGCTAGAAAACGTTCTATGTCAGAATCTGAATCCTCAGTAAGAACTATAGGCTTTGACTCATTAGAGGGTTTAGGTTTGTTTCTAGCCAATTTCGAGATAAGCCGAGCATTCTTTTTACTCTTGGCATCAATAGTAGGGTTTTCCTTGGGCTTTTTGCTCACAGGCTTCTTAATAGTCTCAACCTTCTCAGTTATAGTGTCGGGTAAGTCAACATCAGGGTTGGCCGAGGGTTTAGGAGAGGGCAGTAGGACATGGAAGGGAACGGGTGGCTCGGCCTTGGTTTCATTTACCACAGGCTTGTCAACCTAGATAGGGTCTGAATCATCGAAACCATTTCGAGTGATAAAAGCTCTCCAGCTATTGCCATTTAAACTCAAGTGATAAACAATGATAAGTTTAATAAGTCCATGGTGGAACAGGATACTGTCATCCTTCTCCCTCTTAAACCTTTTTGACATTTTATATAGGCTACCCTGAAAGTAAAAGGGCATGTTCAATGAGTATCCCATAAAATTCATTAACAAACGCAGGTGGTAGAGAAAGACGAGTCCATATTGACCTTCATAGGTCACGAACTATTTGACTACCATCAAAATATCGTGCCATCGTGGTTTAAGTGCAGAGATGGGCATACCTCTGTCACAAGAAGTGACCTTTCGCGAGACAAGCAGTAGCGTCCATGGCACCTCCTCGACCTTAGAATTCTTAAACCAACGCTATCCCAAGGATGGTAACCCTGTAGCAGAACTGATAAACTTCTCATCGATTTCCAACTGAACGTCACCTACCTTGGCTCTACAACCATCAAAAGTCAGAGCGAACTACTGTGCAACACATAAATTAAAACCCTCGAATCACTGTATAAAGTTGAGCCAATCGTTGTCCTCCAAATATTTTCGGGCATTGTCAAATAACAGTAAGGCTTGGCTACCGTTCGGTTCGATTCGCACCACCGGTGCCATGGCGCCGAACACAATGAATGAGCCAGGGTTTGGGTCATAGCATACACATGAGCAAAATGCACGAAGGGTTATCCGAGCTAACAGAAACGAAACAGGGATAAGGGATAGGAATTAATGTCATCGTGCGAAGGTGGTGGAGCTTATCTCTGCCATGCATAATAGTTATTGCCAAGGTACAACCGCCGGCTTTCATAGCTGTTCAACCCACTATTCTATAGTTCAACAATCATGTCACTTGGCCGACCAATGAAAACAATGGCAAGTGTATAACCAACGCGCGCAATCAACGTTATGCCATAGTTTTAAACCATCAACATAAAAATTGAAATCAATACCAAATGTTTAACCATGCGCCAATGTAACAGCTCATATCAATAGTTTAACCAATGTGCCTATGGATCTTCATATAATCAAAATGCCAATAGTTTTGAAAACACGAACATAGGTATTGTATTAAAAGATATATATGAAATATTTTACCATAATACCTATGTATCTTCATGAAACCAATGGTCAAGTAGGTCAAATAACATGTAAATCAAAATGCCAATGCATTACAAACTCAATGAAACCAAGTCACACAATCAATCCAAGAGTGTCCAGTAAGTATAGTTCAAAAGTTTTGCCAGCTGCATAATGATAAGTGAAACGTAAGCGCAATGGGCCTATCATCAAGAAGGACAACAAACACTGATTTTAATGCGACTAAGTTTTCACGCTTACAGTCATGAAAACAAAACGAAGGTAAATGTGCAAATGTCGCAAAAATTAAAAATGTCGTTTACTTGAAAATTGCGACGAAAAATTTCTGTTTGCAAAACATTGGTGTAGGCAGCTTATAAGACAATGGAAAAATGTAAATTGGCTGCCAACATGCTTTTACACTCCAAAAAGGATGATTTCTGTGCAGAAAGATTCCCAACAATATGATGAATTATAGGATGGTGGGTTATGAGGGAAACCATGGTAATTTTTTTATTTTCAGTCATAAAAGACTCTGTTATGCAAAAAAACGCTGATTACAAATTCTTCTTTATCAACATAATTTAAAATTCCTTACAAAAATTGAGCATAATACATATAAAATATATATGAGTGGAAATATCAAATTTCGCATAAACTTAAGTATATTGAAATAAAAAAATTATAAGAAAAATCTCTTGCTAACATATATTTCAAATGAATATTTCTTGTAATTATCCTTTATATAAATAGAACACACATTGGTCAAATAACAGATGAGTGATTAGAGGAAAAACATAAGTCATTTATATTAAAAATGAGATATACAAAGTATTAGGCTAAAATCCTAGAATTATCAAAATTACAAAATATGTCTGTTGTGGGGTATTCTACCCTACGGACTAATAAGCTAGGGCTCTAAGCTTATACGCAGATCATGACCCTCAAGACTTAACTTTTGACCTTCTACCCGAATCTGAAACCCCTTTCTTCACATGCATACAAGAGAAGAATAAACCAACTTTTTTCCGGACGGCTGAAGTAGATCCTCCGTTGAGCTTCTTATCCCCTTGCTGCTGCTGCTCCTTCCAAAAGCTTCCCTGCAATCACGACAAGACTATGCATGCATGCTACTGATCTATTATAGGGTTAGAGATAAAAACATA
>ML784562.1:244647-303146 GCA_009831015.1 Picea engelmannii | reverse complement strand
TATATATATATATCTATATCTATATCTATATCTATATCTATATCTATATATAATGTTAGAGAGAGAGAGAGAGTAACATAAGTAACTCACAATTGATATATGTAAGAATGTGTGAGTGTGAGAGGGAGAGATAGGAAGACATAGAAGGGGGTAGAGAGAGATGAATATAGAGAGGTGGGGTAGAGAGAGAGAGAGTAGAAGAGAGGTCAAGACTGTAATACAAATGAAGTTAAATTACTAACAATCAATATTATATGACAAAATGTGTGAGACTGTGAGAGGGAGAGAGAGGAAGACCAAGAGAATGTGTGATGTGAGAGGGAGAGAGAGGAAGAAAGAGAGTGGGGTAGAGAGAGATGAAGATAGAGAGGGGAGTAGAGAGAGAGATTAAGACAAAGAGGGGGCCGAGGTAGAGAGAGAGAGTGTGAGAGTGTGGTAGGGAGAGAGAGAGGTTGAGACTAGTGATATGGAGAGAGAGAAAGAGAAGAAGAGAGGTCAAGAGTGTGATATATACAAATGAACTAAGTTAAATTACTCACAATCAATATGATATGAGATAATGTGTGATGTGAGAGGGAGAGAGAGGAAGGAAAATAGGGGGGTAGAGAGAGAGGAAGACAAAGAGGGGGCTAGAGAGAGAGGAATACAAAGAAGGGGGTAGAGAGAAAGTGTGAGGGTGTGTGTGTGTGTGTATGTGAGAGAGAGAGAGAGAGAGAGAGAGAGAGAGATGAAAATGAAGTAAGTTAAATTACTTACAATCGATATTATGTGAAAGAATGTGTGAGAGTGTGAGATTATTGTGATAGTGTGAGAGTATTATGATAGTGTGAGAGTATTGTGATAGTGCGAGAGTATGAGAGTACTATGATAGTGTGAGAGTGTGTTAGAGTATTATGATAGGTCGATATAAATGACATGGATAGAGAGAGAGACAAAGAAAAATATTAGAGGTTGTGAGTGAGATGGAGAGAGAGGGAGGGATGGAAGAGTATAGATAGAGGGATTCATATAGAGGTGAAATGGAAGACCGAGGCATGCTATAACTGTTCTATTAAAAAATGAAAAATATAACTCAACTTTTTGGCTCTCTCCCTCCCTCACCTTGTTCTCTCCCTCCCCTCTTCTATTCATAAGAACCAACTACCTCCACTTCAGCCCTAGTAGACCCATCTATCCTTATAAGGCCCTCACCTATACATAACCCAACTTAACCTTGGTCTCGACAACCCCCACACCTGATCCCATCTAAGATCCTTATGGTCGTACCTCTTCCTAGGGTCCTAGACACTACCCATGCACCTTCAACCTAGTGCTCTAACCATTGTCTTGTGCCTCAAATAACTTTCAATTATAAGCCCACAGGTCCCCATTGTTCACCATGGGACATGCACAATATTATCAGCTGAAAATCCTGAGATATCAGGCATGACCACAACCTCGATCATGGCCACATGAGTTAGATGTTTTAGACGAATAAGACGAATAAATCCCTACAAATTTTTTGTACTTGAATTATCCCCCTTACCCCCCTAACTTAGGAGAAAATTCATGAATGGAATGAATCCTTTAAACAGATTTCAAGTGGCAGGGAAAACCAAGGCATGTCCTAACAGTGCCCTTAAAAATGAAATAGACGGCTCTTGTTGGCTCTCTCCCTCTCACCCTCCATGCATAGGAACCTACCTCCAGTTCGGCCCTATACCCTTACATATAATTATAAGACACATATTAAATACAAATATGAGTAAATTACATTACAAACAAATAACAAAAAAAAAAAGTAAAACAAATAAAAAATATACATTTCAAACATAAAAAACACTATGGTGCCAAACCCCGAGCAAATAAACCATCTCCTGAATCGATTGATGACTACATTGTTAGACACCACCTACCAGTAAGAAGCGTGTATAGAGGACTAACCCATTGTAGTTCTCATTGGATCGACCCCACCTACTAGTACATATTCAGAGAGGATCAACCTACTAACATTTGCATTGGATCAACAATTTCTAGTAATGACAATGCGTAGAGTAGAAGAACAGGACAAGAAGAGATCGACCCCACCTATGTGTCAAAGGGATCAACCCCACAATGTCATCGGTATGTAGCCTCATTGTTGATTTAGATAAAGAATGTAGATCTTGTATTTGTTTGTTCCTGTTTAGATGGTTCACATTGGTTATGTTTTAGTTCCATTCATTTCAAGTTTTCCCTATCATTCAGTTGTTAGTTTAGGTTCGATGCCCTGTATACTACATCATTTTTCCATATTTATGTAGGAACAACTGTTACACACCTAAGTGTCACACTACCAAATGTTGCACTTAAGTGCTATGACTATTATACACCTAAGTGTCGCACTACCAAATGTCACACCTAAGTGTCACACTTTACCAAGTGTCGTACTTAAGTGTCACAACTTCATCACCATGAATAAGTGTTTTTCATGACCCCTAGACATGTTGGAAGGGAAACCTATCAGTTGGGGGTTGAAAGACTATCTTTTTCCTTGAGATTTTGGCCTTGTTTGAGATTCATCTCCCCCCTACCCATATAAAAGGAGGGATAAAACCATGATCATCGCTCTCCCAGATTGTATTATGGAGTGATAGTCCCTTGTTCATTTCCCCGTGCACAATTATGGGGGGGTAATGAAGTTGTTTCAACCATCATCCTTTGTTTTGTGAGGTGGTTTCTGAGAGTTCTCCTATTCAAGGCAAGGTCAATCGTGTTATTTCAACCAAATTCACTTTTGACCACATCCTCTCGTCAAAACTATCCTATGGTTGTGATGATTTCAATCCTATATAATGAAGTCCATGCTTGAGGGAAAGGGGAGAGAAATTCAGAGTATCATAGTTCTGATATTGAGACATTCAAGAGAAGGAGGAGAATTGAGAGAATCATACTTATGACTTTGTGAAATTCAAGGCATTAGAAAGGAGAGCTTGGAGGAGAAGCTACAACATCGAGATTGATATCTAAAGTGCCTCACTGTTATTTGCTTTCCATTAATACATAACTTGGCCTATTCTTTTTATGCCTATGTGTTCAATATATGCATGTATATTGTTGTCTAATTCATCACATATCGATCTATTTATGTTTAACAATATAGTTTGGAAGAAGGAGGTTTCATTTTTTTCCTTTCAAGACTTTTCTTGCACCTAGGAGCTTGGACATCAAGATCAAAGGCTAGAGTAGCGAGGAAAACCGACGTAAAAAGGTAAGTAATCTGTCCCTCTCTTCTCATTATGATTGTTGAAAGAGGTCTAAGGGGAAAGTAGTACACCATTTGTTTTCTTCTATCTTGGATCAAAGAGGGGTCTTTATCTAAGGGGGGTTTCACCTACACGTAGGGGGAACTTTACCACAACAACAACAGAGAGAAAACAGGGTTTGAAATGAAAAATCAATAGAAACGATTGAACCATTGATATAGATCCCCGATTGACGGTCTCAACTTATTTCGACCAATGAAGGTGGACGTTGGATAACAAGGGATCGAAGGCCTAATTTGGAACATTGTATTAAAGGGTGATGATGTGTCATCACCTTATTCATTTTGGAACATAGGGGTATTATTATGAAACCAATTTAGATCACCCCTGAAATGCACGAATTCATGATAGGTTCCATTGTGATGTATGCCAAATAAATAATGTGTCGTGTCGATGTAATCCAAATAATCTTTTAAAAAAGTTTAAAACAATTACCCTCTTAGCAAATAAGGTAAATGCACATGGTAAATCCTATTACGAGTACAATAGACTCTAGGAAAATCAGTCAAATTCTCCTTTGAAAAATAAGTTTGGGAACTGTTCTCATTTCCTTATTTCAGATGTGTTCAAATTGTTTAAAATAAGGATAGATGGAGAAAGGTAGTCAATATTTTCCCCCTTAAAGTAATCAAAAGGATAGTAAATCGAATCCTATCCAAATATGACCATCCAAGAAAATGAGTGTATATGATGACCACTTGGAGGACATGGAAATGGATGTTTTTGACCCTGCAATGTCTTTCCCTGACCTTCACCAATTAATTGAGAGAACCCAGGCTAATGCTAACAATGGTTGAAAGTACTTGAACTTATGGAAATCAAACTTGGCCATATCAATTGTTCCATAAACTTATCACTTTATAGAATTAGTCAATTGGTGTGTTGTCAATTACTAGGTGGATATGCAAAAAATAATTTATGTACATGATTCTAGGATAGTTTGTGAAATAAATAAAGAATCCATTTCCAAAATGCTCCAAATTACAAACCATGTTGTATATGAAATTCTGGATGATAATGAGATTGAATCTAAGTACCAAAAATTATAACAATCTGAAAGAGAGAAGTTGTTGAGTAATCTATTATCCCCAGATGTGCCATTACCAACTGGTACACCTCCTTTCAAATCCACCATCTTCCATGAACTAACTAGATAGGATATTTACATGATTTGTCAAGTTTTAGGTTATGAACATGCTAGAGTAGTGGATGAGACCATATTAGGGCTGCTTTCTATCTTATGTCCACTGGAGTCAATCACCCTCACAAAATTTGATTATTGTTAGTTCTTACAGAAAGTCATAAACTTCCAATTGTCAAATTTACACATCACCAAGTCTTTTATGTATCAAGCCTACTTGTGAACCTCATATTATTCAATAATTCTTCCTTTTTTGAGAGATTTGGGATCAAAACAAAGGATGATTCAAGTAAAACCAAGTCATTAATTGAGTGGATTGAGGACATGAGGAAACAAGACCATAATATAGGTTTCAACCTTTATGTAAACAAGTTCATGAGTGCATGCTACATTCTGCTCCATGGCACTCAACCTCCTAGGATGTTTTGTGAGTTTAAAAAGATATCACAGCTGAGAAAAAATACCGTATTAGGACATTAATACCTAGCTGAGGATCACACCATGATTAGAGTATATGGTTTTGAATAGGAGCCATACAAGGTGCCAATTTTCTTAACTCCAAGAATATTTTCTTTGGAATATGTTAGCATCAGAAGTCACTCTTGGATTGCAGTAGGAGCAGAGCCTGACACCCATCAGTTTAATGTCACGTTTTGTTTATAAAGGGATGATCAAATGGAAGCAAACTCAGAACAATATCGTCTCAACTCTTAAACTAGGCCAGGCACGCATGAGCAAGTGAGGTCTTAGATAAACTTCAAACAGTGAGTTGTAATAAGGGTGAGCAGGGGGAAGACTTGTATGAGAAGAGTGTGAGGGCCTGCCACAAACATCAGGTTCCTAACAGACTGGGGAAGAAAGTGTTCAAACACGAGATCCTATTACATTCAAACACAGACCAGGGAATACAATAATGCACGACAAATCCTTTATCATAACATAACTGTAACAATTCATGCGAATCATTCAATCATGAACTCTCTGGTATGAGACGAAAACATAGACAGAGTGAAGAAACTGTTTGTCATAAAACAAGAAATCTCAGATACAGATGCATAACTAGGAAACCAGAGTGGTTGTTAAAACTTTACAGTCGGGAGATTTGCTCTACCATCGATAGATACAAAAATGGCAAAAACGCCTACATATACTCAAAACAACAACAACAACAAAATCGAGACGTTTCATTAAACACATTGCGTCTGCATGGCTTCTGACAATCTGCAGCCGCAATCTCTGGATGATCGTGCACCTATGCCAGACGCAATCGGACCTATGACAGTTCCGTGGGTGAATCGACGTGCCTTTAATTCATCGCCGAAATTTCCCATTATGGCAGAGGCGATGTCTAACCACCACCAACTACCTCAATAACTGCTTCATTGGGATTGAGGATGGCCCGGCCAACACGGAACCTTTGGGACGTGGACGACCCCTCGCCCTGCCACCTGGATTAACTGAACTGCCTGATGAATAAGCGCGCTTGCCAGCGCGAAGGATGGGGCGCAAAACAGGAGTGGTGGCACCAACACTACGATGGTGAGATGTGAAATGATGAGGTGTGAGAGAGGTTACAGGGAAATACACATGGTGGAAGGAAATAAGCAAAGGGGGGCAGTGGATGAGATACAATGGGCACGCTTTAGTGGGAGGCTACCGTGGAAGGAAGCGGGACACATGGCAGATGGTGAGTGGATGACGATATGGGAAAGGGACCATATGGACCAGAAGAGGGGAGATGGACAGGTGTCAGAGGATGAGGAAGGGGCTAAAGGGAGCGAGCCTCATCGCACGGTCAGGTGGAGAACAGATGGAAAGACGATGCGACAAGGAAGGGGGCCCCACGTTGATTAAACGCAGAAAGATAGAGGATGTCTGGATTTCCCATGTGCCATTGATTCGGGTGCTCAAATCGCAGCCATTGGAGAGATGCGTCTTCAATTCCGGACCCCCCCCCTCCGCTTAAAGGTAGAAAGGCGGGGGGGGTCCGGAATCACCCTGGGCACCGTTGATCCGGGCGCTTCGATCGCAGCCATTGAAGAAGTGCGCCCTCGATTCTGGACGCCCCCCCCCTCCGCTTAAAGGTAGAAAGGTGGGGGGGCTCTGGAATCCTTTGTGCGCCATTGATCCGGGCGCGCGAATTTCTACCGTCCAAACTTGCTTGCCGCTTGCCACAGGCGCATTTTGATTCCGGTACTTAGGGTAAGTGGGTTTTTAACCCACTCCTTCGCATTCTAACCCTCCTTACAAGAAATGTCGCTAACATTAGGCTCCATGGGGGATAGAGTCATCCCTGTGATGCTCTAAGGACTCTTTTGCAGATTCAGTGCCTTGTTGTTGGGCTATGGAGTTAGGCTCAAAACACTGCGCTGCTGAAAATACAGGCCGAAAAATAAAAACAAAACAAACTAAACGTTCATGCTTACAGGAGCTTATTTATGTACAGTCCTAAGCTAATAAAACACTTTACATGGGCTAGGTGAAATAAAACTTCCACCATAGCCATTCAAGCAGCTTCCTGGATAGAAGCTCCTTCCTTCTGTCGACGATCATCAGCGGATGGTGTAACCGTGATAGCAGAGAGGTTACACTCTTCAACTCCTCCTTATAGGTTGGAGTTGAGATGAAATAGGGCGGCTCTAAGGCATAGGGGAAATGCCACTCCATGTACTTGCAGACAGGGTCATAAAATGAGTGGCAAATTCCAGAAAATGGGCGACAAACACCTTCCTCTACTACACAGTTGTTCACCTGTGGCTGAATATCTCTGATAATCACAGGTTGATGGTGGACAACTGACATAGGCTCGCTGCTATCGGGCGGTGGCTGCTCGCTGACTGGCTCTAGACAGGAAATATTCTGCTCCTCTGGTTCGGTCTCCCCCAGGTCCGATTCGTATTCATCATAAATAGGGACCATGGGGTGGTTCTGTTTGCTGACTGGCTCTTCAGTATCTCTATAGTGATCAAAAGTAGGATAATCTTATTGCTCATCTTCACTATAATATATATCAAAAAGGGGGTGTCCTTCATTGATATGATCCTCCTCTAGAACAGTGATCCCGTAAAAAATTTATGTTTTAGGGACAACGGGACCTGCTGCTTCTGGTTGCTCATACATAATCCTTTTCTCTTTAATCCCAGGTAAAAATATATCGTGAGAAACCCCTTGGGGGAAAAGAGAAGAAACCTCTTCCACAACTAACCCCTCTTTTAAAAAGAGAGGGTCTTTGTCATCATGAGCAGAGCTGCTAGGAACATCTACTTCCACCCGATGCCCAGGTAAGCCATCTACTATAGACCACATCTTCTCTATAAACTCATAATTTTCACAAGAGGCATGTTGATCGTTATGAACATCTAAAAGAGCAGGTGCATCTGAAATAATGTCAGATGCTTCCATTCCAGGGCTAACACAATTAATATCATTCAACACCTCTATTTTTTCATGGAAAATTCTTTCCTCCACAGTAAAGGATTTATCATGGACATGGTCTTCAGGGCCAATAGAGGCTTCATGAAGTGAAGAAAACTCACAACAATTTTCAAACAAGCAATCAGCTGGATAGTAGTCTTTACAAAATGAGTTGAAAGCTGTATGAAAACCTGTTAAAGAGTGGATGCTTGCAGCGGGAAGAGACCGACACCATTCAAGAGAAACTCCCTTCAATGAATACCTGAAGAGCTTAATCCGGACATCCTCATGCGTGATATTGTGTCGGTGAATAGCCTCATGGAAGTCCAGTAAATGCTCAGCTGGTTCCTCCCAACTTGTTGCATGAAATTCAGGGAGGAAATCTTCCCATTGGTCTCTATCAGGAAGTGCATTAGGAAACCCAACTATCTGGGAAAAGTCACAGAAAGCTAACCTTTGAGCCATAATTTTCTCCATATCGAAACAGTGGAGTCGCCAATCGATCCTCGAATCGCGGAGTTGCCAGGTGAAAGATGCACAGCTTCAAATATGCATGGTCCTTGTTCACCATCAAAGGCCAGATCTTAACGTTATTGTTACCCCAGGAAGATTCTCAGACTGAGAAAGAAGCTGCTGAAACCTTCTCGAGAAAGCTCCTTAGGGTCAGCTTTCAGGTGTGCTAACAATAGTCACAGCTAAAACAGTGATGTGGAAACAATGGAGTCGCCACAGTGGAGTCGCCAAGTGCACAATAGCAATCTTTAAGGGCTCTGATGTCTAATGCACCTTCAGAATCAGAGGCTCAATGTCGTTCTGCCCAGGGAAAATATTCAACTTCATCCCCGGCAACGGCGCCAGAAATGTTAGCGTCGGAAGTCACTCTTGGATTGCAGCAGGAGCAGAGCCCGACACCCATCAGTTTAATGTCACATTTTTTTTATAAAGGGATGATCAAATGGAAGCAAACTCAGAACAATATCGTCTCAACTCTTAAACTAGGCCAGGCACACATGAGCAAGTGAGGTCTTAGATGAACTTCAAACAGTGAGTTGTAATAAGGGTGAGTAGGGGGAAGACTTGTATGAGAAGAGTGCGAGGGCCTGCCACAAACGTCAGGTTCTTAACAGACTGGGGAAGAAAGTGTTCAAACAAGAGATCCTCTTATATTCAAACACAGACGACTAGGGAATACAATAATGCACGACAAATCCTTTATCATAACATAACTGTAACAATTCATGCGAATCATTCGATCATGAACTCTTTGGTATGAGACGAAAACATAGATGGAGTGAAGAAACCATTTTTCATAAAACAAGAAATCTCAGATACAGATGCATAGCCAGGAAACCAGAGTGGTTGTTAAAACTTTACAGTCGGGAGATTTGCTCTACCATCGATAGATACAAAAATGGAGAAAATGCCTACATATACTCAAAACAACAACAACAACAAAATCGAGACATTGCATTAAACACATTGTGTCTACATGGATTCTGACAATCTGCAGCCGCAGTCTCTGGATGATCGTGCACCTACGACAGACGTAATCGGACCTCTGACAGTTCCGTGGGTGAATCGACGTGCCTTTAATTCATCACCGGACTTTCCCATTATGGCGGAGGTAATGTCTAACCACCACCAACTACCTCAATAACTGCTTCATTGGGATTGAGGATGGTCTGGCCAACTCGGCACCTTTGAGACATGGATGACCCCTCGCGCTTCCACCTATATTAACTGAACTTCCTGATGAATAAGAGCGCTGGCCAGCGCGAAGGATGGGGCGCAAAACAGGAGTGGTGGCGCCAACACTACGATGGTGAGATGTGAAATGATGAGGTGTGAGAGAGGTTATAGGGAAAGACACATGGTGGAAGGAAATAAGTGGAGGGGGGTAGGGGATGAGATATAATGGGCACACTTTAGTGGGAGGCTACCGGGGAAGGAAGCGGGACACATGGAAGGTGGTGAGTGGATGATGAGATGGGAAAGGGACCATACGGACAAAAAGAGGGGAGATGGATAGGTGTCGGAGGATAAGGAAGGGGCTAAAGGGAGAGAGCCTCATCGCACGGTCAGGTGGAGAACAGATGGCAAGATGATGCGACAAGGAAGGGGGGCCCACATTGATTAAACGCAGAAAGATAGAGGATGTCTGGATTGCATGTGCGCCGTTGATCCGAGCGCTCAAATTGTAGCCGTTGGAGAGATGCGTCTTCGATTCCGAACCCCCCCCCCCTCCGCTTAAAGGTAGAAAGGCGGGGGGGGCTCCGGAATCCTTTGTGCGTCGTTGATCCAGGCGCGTGAATTTCTATCGTCCAAACTTGCTTGCCGCTTACCACAGGTGCATTTTGATTCCGGTACTTAGGGTAAGTGGGTTTTTAACCCACTCCTTCGCATTCTAACCCTCCTTACAAGAAATGTCGCTAATAGAATACATCGGAAAAGGGATCATTTCATATCAATTTCATTTTTCTGAGCATAATAAGGTCATCACTTTTGATCTTCCTCAAGAGGTTGTCCCTTTCTTGGTCAAGCTTAGAACTTCTCTAGATCTTATAGAAGAAATGCTACAGTAGATGTGTTTTGAAAAAGGAAGTAAATGGGTGTATGACCCACATGGTGTGATTGGAAAGAACCTCTAACCTGGATTCATGGGGATAAATTAAGCATATTCTAGAGGTAGAGGCCCAAAATTAAATTACCACTAAGTCAATGGTTCAATACAATTTAATTCAAACTTCTCAGAAACAAGAATTACAACTTGGAAAGAGGACATTTTCATACATACTTTCTGAAATGGTTATTGATGATCACCTAAGTGAGAAACTAAGAAAAAAGACTAAAATTGATGAAGAATTAGACTTAGAGGAGTTCTTAGCTGAGTTTACATGAGAAGGGAAGGGTATATTTCAAATAAGATGAGGATCAAGTGAAGCTAGTTCAGACTCAAAGGGGCCTGCTATCACTATTGAGTATCTCAATTCAACTCTATTGTCAAAACCAAAAGTTTCACAAACCTCTAGAGCTAAAGGAACATCTGATAAGGAGCCATCAATCTTTTCACAATATTTGGATATAAAGAGAAAAAATCAAGGGGTCAAAAAGGAAATGTATCCTCGGGCTAGGGGAGAAAACACAACTCAAACAAAATTACTATATTTTGTGGATTACCAACATGGTATATTCAATTTGGTTGTATTAGAGTCAAAGGTACTTAAGCCTCTTTTTACTACGGATTACAAAGCCACTCAAATGAGGGTAAAGCTTCGGGATATCCACCATGTGGATATGATTGAATTGCACCCTCAAACAAGTGATATGATGTATAGAAGGGTCTTGAAATCCTCTTCCAGTGAGAGGAATATGAAAAATATGGTAATGAAAATATCAAAGCAGTTGACGCACATGAAAATATCAAGATTCATGCTAGACTTAAAAATAATTCTTAATCACGCCATGCACAACAATAACCATCAAATATGAACATTAAAAATACATATATTGGAGATAATAATTAATACACAACGTAAATAAATATACAAGAAGATAAACACATGATAGAGAGCACTTATCATAAGTAAAAACCAATCACCAACTAGTTGTATACCAAGGATGTTCCACCCAACATTAGAAATTGTTGTTCCAAGTATCAACAGTAGGTCACCCCGGATCAAGGGATATGAATCCACAATGAAAGGTTCTAGAGTAACACTTAGCTTCCCAAACCATTCAACACTCAAACTCTCTTCTCTCCAGCTTGCACCATCCAAAGACAATGAACCCCCTTCTATGCCATGGAGTCGCTAGGGTTTTCCTCTTCTTTCCTAGGATATAGTGCATTTGGTAAAAAATCTCCATGCTAGGACCCTCAATATTCATAGCTGTGAACAAGGTTTAGCACATGCTAATGCATCTCAATCATACATGCACCAATTCATGACTGGAATACACTAGTAATTAATATATTCGACAAAACAATGGATTCTTTCCTTATCAAATTCATCCACATGTCTCAACCAAGAAAAAGAAAGAATGAGGAATAATGAATGAATAACTGAACCAAAATGATAGAGTAAAAAGAGTGAAAGAGTGAACCCCCAAACAAACCAAAGAGGTATTTATATACTTACTTGAAAATCAAGAACCACATGGCCTTTCCCCAAGAAGCTCACGCAACCACTTTTCTCAATTAAACCAAGATGGGTAAATAAAATATAATAAAATACTTAGCCCCTTTAGCCCCCCTCTTTCATGAAATCATAGCCCCCCTATAAATTGGTCCTTGTCTTCCTTGCAACCAATGATTTATTTTATTAATAACAATGTTCAAAGTATTACATTTCCTAGGCACTCCGACCTTTCATCAAATAAACAAAATACATTATTAATACGAGGAATCAAAACTAGGGTATACAATCCAGGGAATGGGAGACAAACATGGCTGAAACATGACCTTTGAATCAAGAAGATAATCAGGATGCACAATCAAGACCAACCTTGTGAAGATTTCATGGAAAAAAGGAAAATTGGAAAATATCTTTAGACCTTGGATTTCGAATAACTTCGTCAACTAGTAGTTTTTTGATGATGATGCATATATTTTGAGATTCGTGAACAATTTGTAGTAATTTTCTGAGAATAAGATTGATTGATAGAAAAAGGATCAGAAGGTCAATTGAGAAAAAACACGATTCCAATCAACCTGGTATCCCTTGAAAATATATTTAACAAAGATTATGTGTATAAGGAGAATAAACAAATGGTTAAGCTCAATGAATATATGGAAACTAACATTATATCCTCAAAAAATACAAAGACGAAAAATATTGGTAAAGCAACTTCAAGCATCAGAAGTGAGGAAATTGAAGACTTGATATGAGCATTCATAGATGTTTTCGCTTGGTCTTATGATGATTTGAAGGCCTACAAGGGTAAAATAAACCAAAATATGATATGCTTAAAGGAAGGTACCAATCCATTTCAATATAATTTGCTCAACAAATCAATATGAAGTTGTCTCCCCTCATCCAGAAGGAACTACAAAAATTGATTAATGCAAATATCATTGTTCCTACAAGGCATTCAACTTACATGTCCAATCCCATGATAGTGTGAAAGAAGTTGGGAAATATAAGACTTTATGTGGATTTCAAGAATCTTAATATGGAATCATAGAAATATAATTATCCATTGTCAAACATGGAACATCTATTGCAAAGAATCAAGTCGATCATATTATATACACTCACCAGAATGAACACTGCTCGTGCAAAAGAAATCATCTTGGAAATGTTATCTCTATTGGATAGTTTTCCAGGCTACAATCAAATGTGGATAAATGAAGATGAGAGACACAAGACAACGATTACCACACCTTGGGGCACTTATGAATATGTAAGGAAACATTTTGGTTTACTCAATGTAGGTGCCACTTTTCAAAGAGCCATGGATTATACATTTAGATACCATATGGGAAAATTGATGGAGATTTACCAAGATGATATCAGAGTGTTTTCAAAAGATAGGAAATCTCATATTGGACATCTTAGACATGTATTTGAAAGGTGTCATGGATATCGAATCTCATTAAACTCGAAGAAGTCAATATTTGGGGTTATTGAAGGAAAACTTCTTGGTCACATTATTTCAAAGTATGGAGTAAAGGTTGATCGTGAGAAGATAGAGGGAATTGAACAAATCACTCTACCTTTGAATCAAAGGGCTTTGCAATCATTTTTCAGAAAAATCAAATTCATCTGAATATTCATCCCAAATTTTTCCATGATCACCATGCCTATTACCAAGTTTCTCAATAAGGATGCTAATATCAAGTGGGATGAAGACAAAAATATAGATTTGAAGTAATCAAATATGCAATCGTAAAATCCCCATTATTGGTAAGTCCAAACTCTTCAAAGGATTTTCATTTTTTTTTTTCTTCTAATGATACAATTGCAGATTTGTTACTACAAAAGAATGATCAAGGTGAAGAACAACCCATCTCCTTTATGAGTAAAGTTCCAAGGGATGCATATTTAAAATATGCAATTGTAGAAAAGAAAGCACGAGCTTTGGTCAAATCATTGAATCATTTCAAAACCTACATTTGGTATTCCAAGGTAATTTCCTATGTTCGCTACCCTCCTCTAAAACACATTTATTCAAAAAGATTTATCGAGAACTGGAGGTAAGTGTGTAGATAATATTTAGTAATATGATTTGTAAATTAATCCCACTCAATTGATTAAAGGAAAAGTATCAACCCAAATTATGGCTGACGAAAATGAAGTTTCTCTTGGATTGAAGGATGAGTCACTCCTTATGATTTCTGTAGTGATTGAAAAGTTATAACATCATGATTAATACATATATATCATCTATTATATCAATAACTTTACAAGTCCAAGGGACCTTCTAGATCATAAGAAAATAGATTTGATATTGAAGGCTTCCAAGTGTTTCTTCATCAACCAAGGCATTGGATGGAGAAATCCTGATGGATTGATTCTCATATATGTCGAACCTGAAGAAGAAAATAATTTAGTTGATGAGTTTCACAAAGGATTGTGTGGTGGAAATCATGTGACAAATACCACCACTCACAATATTATAAGAGGTGGTTACTATTGGCCTACCATATTTTAGATGTCCACAAGCTTGTCAGGTCATACCATCCTTGTCAGCTCTTTATAGGAAAGTAGAAGCTCACATCTCTTCTTTTGTAGCTTGTGATAGTGGAAGAGCCCTTACAACAATGGGGCCTTGATTTTGTTGTTGAAATCAAGGATAATTCCATAAATGGTTACAGATGGATCCTCATGGTTATGGATTACTTCAACGGATGGGTTGAAGCTATACCAACTAAGAATGCTACATATAAGGTTGTCATGAATTTCTTGGAAGAAATAACCATCACTCATTTTTGAGTGCCACCAAAGGTTACCACTGACAATGCTAAAGCTTTCAATTTTGTAGAATTGTCAACCTTTTTTTTTTATTATGGAATTTTCCTATTCCACTCCTCCAACTATTATCCTCAAGGAAATGGTCATGCTGAGTCAAGTAACAAGAATTTGATGATCATTATTAAGAATACAGTAGGGGACAACAAGAAAAGTTGGGATAGAAAGATAAAGTATGCTCTATGGGATAACATAATAACTAATAAAGATTCCACTAAAAACATTACATTTGAGATAGTGTCTGGGATGGACATAACATTTCCAATTAACCTAAAGATCCTATTTTATAAGATAATGCAACAATTATCTTCCAATCCGGGCAGAGTGTGGAGTAGAATAAACTATATTATCGAACTTGGTGAGACCAAAAGATGTTCCTTTTATCATTTTGTGGAAATATAAGAGAAGAAAAAGAAGAAGTTTGACAAGAGGGATTGGAAACAATTTTTTAGAAGGGTGAACTTGTTCTCTTGTGGAACAAAAGAATTGAAAAGGTAGGTAACCACGGTAAGTTTGAAAGTATTTGGTTGGGTCCTTACAAAATTGAAGGTGTTGCATGAAATGATTCTTTCTAATTAATACATATGGATGGTGAGAGACTGCCATTTTTCGTGAATGGGAAAGTTATGAAAATTTTCTATGAAGGTAGTATCTAATGTCATGGGGCATCCTTGTACTATAGTGATTTTTCTAAACCTTTCCTACTTGTGTGATTTCATTTTATCGATTTTTGCATTTTATTTTTGTTTTAGAATAAAAAAGTTGAATGTTGCTTACATGTATGCATTATTGTCTAAGATATGGTGCTAATAACTTGTTCTTTAACACATATGTTGTTCGAAAACACATGTGTTCCAACAAAGGATGAACCCCTTTGGTAACCATTCATAGAACTAGATAAAATATCAACACGCCAATATTTTTACGTGGTAAAACCCCTACAGGGAAACATTCACGATCCCAACCAACGTGGACACTTAGAGAAATTTATTAATGCAAAATAAAAATTTAAAGAGAGATTTACAAGAGAGTTTATCACAATCTATCATCGAAAAATGACCATCCATGCTCTTTAAATAAATATCATGGACCAATCAGGTGTTAATCTATGGATCAATGTAGTCACTAATATCAAGGAGAATATGATCCATTGGATCACTCTATTTCAAGAACATATCGTTACCATCATATTTCCTAGCTACAAATGCAAACTAATGGATACTAAAGAAACATACTAAGAAACAGATTTTATCTACAACTTGATCATCTATAGGTAAAAAGAGCTCTTCAATAATTTGATTATGAATGAGATTTCAGATGAAGTGCATGTGTTGCTCGATGTGTTGTTGTGATGATGTTGAATTGGGACTTTGGCGATCTTTATGGAACTCTGATTGTCGCACCAGAGGGTGGTTGAATGTTGTTGCTAGAATCCAAAATCTGAAACGATTTGTCAAAGCCACAAGGATTATTGACTTGCATTAATCGTTGCTCGATACTCTGTTTTTAATGAAGAAATAACAATAGCTTGTTGTTTCTTATAGGCCCAAGTGATAATTATTGAACCAAGGATGGAAACATAACCTACAATAGAATTTTGATCATCAGGGTCGTCAGTCCATGATCCAAAAAATCCTTATATGTCGATTAATTTTTTTACACGTAAACATATATTTGATCCTTGAAACAATAATGATCACTTGACTGTTTACAATTTACATGTGAAAAAACAACTTATATAATCATTCACACATTAATGATAAACAACTTGCAAATAACTAAGCTTGAAATGAAAAACAATAATGAAATCACATGCATAAGTTGAATAACAGAGTTCACCCAATTTGGGATACCTCTCTGGGTCCGCTTCCAATAGAGACCTCTTTATTGATGCTCAATGATTATGTTTTACAATGACCTTTTTACATGTTGCTCAAATGAAGAAACATAATGCACAGTTGGGTTCCTTGTGAAAAATAGTGAAAAATGACTATAAGCTTCTTACATTTCCATGCTGGAACCCCATGGCACACTTTTCCATGCAACCTCAAATACCTTATACCCTCGGCACACACTTCGAGATATAGCTTTGCATAAAATAATGTCCTTCCATAACCTCACATCATGCACCATTAAATAGGGTGCGCCCTTAAACCAATTTCCAAAATTTGTGGTAGGATTTAAATACAAAAAGGTTGTTTTTTTTAACAAACCATATACATGGTTCATTGGTTAAAACATTGTGGTTATATATGGAAAGTCAGGGTTCGAGCCCCACTAACCACCATATATCCCGTCATTTTTGTTTGAACCGTTTAACATATGGTTAAAACCATATGTTATAAATAAGATATGTGTAAACAACCTCTTGTGAATATAGCATGGTTATATGGTAAAGGGATAGGGATGAGGGATTAGGCCCTTGGCCCTTTTTCTGCCCATTCAAAATTTAATAAAAATTTAAATATATTTTTTTCCATAAATAGGTTAAGGTTCATGTGATGGCGCAATGGTAGTGGAGGCTATGTTAATACTTTGGGAGGTTGTGGTTTCGACCTCCATTGACTCCCATAGTAAGTATTTTGGTAAACACTAACCAATATTGGCCAATGGGAGGTCACCATGTGGCGACCTCTCATTGGATATCCCTTGCCACTTGTCAACATATGATTCAACCACTTGGATTTTACCTTTCCTAGTCAGCTTCCAATGAATAATGTGACACATCACCTATACAATTGTGTGCCACATGTCACCCTTGTAGTGGTGACATGTATCACCCTTTTTACTTTTCCCTTTGATCTTTTACCAGGTTTTACTGGAAATTTGATTGATCATAATTTTTTCATACGAAATTTGGTTTAATTTTTGTTTGCACCATTGGAAAGCTAACATCGAGCTCTATGAATTGTTTGTGTTTTCGAGAGAATTTGGGACATTTGAATTTTGAGCATTTTTGAACCATTCTGGACCTCTATGTACATTTTGGATCCTCCTAGACCTCTGTGAGAATTCATGGATCCTTATGGATCAGTCCAATCTAAATGAGTAAACCAACTAATAAATGAGTCCCCCTTGAACTGTAATGTATCCCGAACTGAATGGTACTGTAGACATACCAAAGTATTCTTTTGTATTCTTTCCAATGGATTTCATGGGGTGTTTGCATATAATAGGATACAAGACCAATAGATAAGGAAAGATCAGGATGGGTATGATTCAAGTATAAAAGGATACCAACTAACTAATGGTACAAAGTGGCATCAACTTTGAGAGAAGTACACGTGGTAGGAAGTTTGACTCCAGAATAGAAGGGAGAAGGGTATGGTTTTGAATCTTCCATGTGAAAGTGATGAAGAAGGTCACAAACATACTTAAACTGGGAAATAAAAATTCCTTCCTTGGTTTGAAAAACTTGGAGGCCAAACAAATAGTGAAAATAACTTAATTTGGTCATTTCAAATTTCTTCTTAAGTCTATTTTTCACATGGTTTAAAAGTTTAGGGTCACTACCAGTGAGGATAATATCATCGACATAAAAAAACAAGGATTATGAGATGGATTTCTACTTTCTTGGTATAGATATTGGGGTCAGAATGGAATCTAGAAAAGCCAGTATCGAGAAGAAAATTGTCCATTTTGGCATACCAAGCTCAAGGAGCTTGCTTAAGACCATAAATATATTTCTTAAGGTGAAAAACAAGGCTAGATTCATTTTGGACATAGCCATGAGGTTGTTCCATGTAGATTCTTCTTGCAAATACCCATGCAAGAAGGAGGATTTAACATCCATCTGATGGGCCTCCCATTTATGTGAGGTAGCAAGGGCTAGAACAAGATGGATGGAATTCATTTTGGCTACAAGGGAAGGGGTTTCATTATAGTCTATGCCTTCAACTTGAGAGAACTATTTTGCAACTAACTGGGTCTTGTGTATTTCAACACTTTTATATGATGCATACTTAGTTTTTTACACCCATTTACATTTGACAAGTTTTCTTCCTTTAGGAAGAGGTACAAGATCCCAAGTACCATTGTCATTAAAGAAATATACTCTTCATTCATTGTTGTATCCAAATATGGATGACCTAAATCTTGTGCAAATGTCTCTGGCTAACGAGTCTCTAAAAATTGAGTCAAAAGAGAAGAGGCTCGCTATAAGTTTGAATGTGTTTGATGCTAATATGAAGGATCATCTAGAAGATCATCAACTGCTTCTCGTGTTGAATGGACCCATCTAGGAAGCAGTGGTGATGGTGCAAGTTCAGATTCAATGGAATCATCTGGAGGAAGGTGAGTACGTGGAGGTTAATTTTCATCCTCATCGTCATCATTTGAAGAAGAAGAATCCATAGTAGGAACAAAAGAAAGAACAAATGTTGAAGATGGCTCGCAAGCCAAAGAAGGCACAAATGTCGAATTTGGCTCGTAGGCTAAGAGGTTTTCATCAAATTTAAAATATCTTCTAATAATAATTTCATTACAATGTAGTTGAAGAAGTTTGTAACCTTTAACATCTTCATAATAACCAAAAATATATATAGTTCTCACTTTTAGGCTGCAATGCTTTCCTTTTCTCATTAAGAATGTGATCCCATGATACATTTCCAAATACACAGAAGTAGCTTACATATGTCTTAATGTTATTCCATGCTTCTAATGTTGTTATATTTTAAAGAGCCTTTGTGGGAGTGTGATTTACTATGTAATTTTCACAGTTAATGGCTTTCATCCATTGCTTTAGACTTAATCCCTTAGATTGGATCATACACTTAGTCGCTTATTTTAATGTGTGGTTCTTCTTCTCAACAACACCATTTTTTTGTGGTGTATATGGAATAATTTGTTTCATTTGGATGCCTTGTGCAATGCAATAACTTGTAAATTGATTGTTCACATATTTGTCTCCATTATTTGTTCTTAACCTTTGAAGTTTTTGTCTAGACTGCTTTTCTACAAGGGCCTTGTAGGCCATAAAATTGTCAAAAAATTCGCTCTCAAGTTTTAAGAAGTAAACCCAATTGTGTTTGGAAAAGTAATCAATGAAATTTAAGAAATACTTGCGCCCAAAAAAAGAAGGAGAAGAATGCGGAACACACAAGTCAATATGAACAAGCTACAAAGGGGTCGTGGTGTGCTTAGAGGCATGTTTGTCAAAACTATCTTGATGATGTTTTTCGAGAACATAACCGACACAAACACCATCTATGCATGAAACAAGAGGAATACTAGTCACCATTTTTTGATTACATAGTTTTGCAATGAGAAATAATTTATATGGCCAAACCGCTCATGCAAAATTTTACTCAAGTCATCGCTATGAGAAACATAAATTGATGGAAAATATGATGACCCAAAGTTGTCAAACGTGTACAACCTAGTAATATCATCAACAATTCCAGTTGCAAGAACATGTTGAGGATATTTTAGATATTTGATTACAACTTGGTGAGGTGAAAACTATACGGTTTTACCTTCATCTGAATAAGTGATTTGATATACTAATAAAATTTTGTAGGAAAGACATGGAACACATAATAAATCATTAAAATGACCATTATCTACCTGAATTGTTCCTAACACTACAACACTAAGAGATCTATCGTCACCAAAAAATATTTTCTTGGTGTCACATTCATTAAGATCGGAAAATATGGCTTTTCCCTTAGCCATATGATAAGATGATCTAGAATAAATAATCCACTCATCATAAGTAGAAGTTGCATTAAAGGAGAAACTAGAAGCATAAAGTGCATGTCCATGATAAGAAGAAGTAGAATCAATACTAATGTTGTTCTTCTTCATCATTGCGTCTAAAGTTACCATCTTCTTAAAGCATTTGGACTCATCATGACCATCTTTCCCACAAAAGTTGCAATGTTTGTCAGTCTTCTTATTTTTGGATTTCGCTCCTTTGTCACCATTAGGAGAAAAAGATGGTAGAGAGGGTTTGGGACCCTTGGTTTTCTTTTTTTTGTGGTGAGGATGTTTTTTCTTGGGATTCTTGGGTTTATATTTTTGTTGGGCCACTAAGGATTTGTTGGATGTACCTGTAGTGTTAATCAATCCAAGTTGCACAAGCTTATCTTTCTCTCGAATTAGAGAATCAAAAAAGGACTCAAGAAAGGGTTCTTTATAAGCACTCCCTAGAACTTCTCTAGTGGTATAAAAGGTAGATGCAAAAATATAATTTTCACTACCAAGCTTAGAAAGAATAATATATGCATCGATCTTCCTTCAGATCTAGTTCACATTTTATACACAAAAGTATAAGTGTTTTAAACTTAGATAAGTAATCTTTAATACAAGGAAAATCATTTGGACTTAAATCATTAACTGATTTCCCAACTAGTGAGCTCGAATAATATTGTGTTTACCAAACACGGCTTCAATATTTTCCCAAGCTTTATCTAGGCTCTTAATTTTTTGAAGGTGGAACCTTAAATAATGAGAGATGTAAATTATGATTAGTCCACATGCTTCATCATTCCTATTAATCAATTTGGCATACTTGTCATCATCAGTGGGTTCTTTTTCTTTTCCCAAGGTAATTCAGTACAATCCTTTACTTCTTAAACAATCATCCATATGTGATTTCCATTGGAAGTAGTTGGTACTGGTAAGAAAAATATCACTAGGAGAAACCATATTAAATATGCATAAAAAATATGAAATTGTTGTTCTTTATGGAAGGATCTTGAAAAAATAGGCTGTTTAAAAAAAAACGATACTGAAAAAGGACTTCGGATGTGAAAGTTATGCTCTTTTGAAAAAATACATAAACGGTAACCAAAGAGCCATGTGGTAGGTATAAGTTGGTCTAGGTGGTGATACTCCTCCTGTTAACATCACTTTTACAAACAATGTTCTTATGAAGTGACCCACATTTATAGAATAAACGAGAATCACTTTTACAATGAAGTTACTTTAAAAAACAAAGTTTCATGTAGAATAAATACATTTAAAATAAAATACTAAAACTACTTACACTGATTCACTTTTATAATTTAAGTGAAATACACTTTACAATGGATGTATGAACCTTTTAAAAAAAGTAACGAAAAAAAAACTTGAACTCAAGACCTCTTATTTAATAAAACAACTTTTAACCAAGTGAGGTAGTGCAAAACATATTATATTGTTTAGAGGGAGGATTGTTGTTGTTGTGGATGTTGTTGTTTTCAATCTTGGAGAGCGTGATCATAAAAATATCTTTTCACACAAGAAAAACATTTCACTTCTCGATGAAAAAAAAGGTTAGATCTCGGTTAGCTTACCAGGAAAACACAATTTTTCCCTTGATTTCTGATTTATCGAAATCATAGCACACAACAAAGAGAATACATAGATAAAAAGGAGTAGCAACTCGGAAATAAAAAACAAAAAACCAAAACATTATCTCTGCAAAAATTTAAAAGGGCACATTCATGCTTTATACCTTCGAATATTATTGAAATGGTTATGTATTAGGCAAATGAAAACCTTTTCGATTGAAAAAAAAAATGTTCCTGACTAAAATGAGTGATCTAGATGCAATGGAACAGTCCTATCAGCCCAAAAATGTATGGAAATGGAAGAAACAGGAGATGAGGAAACATAGCTTCAAAATAACGATCTACAACAAGAGGGGGTCTTCACATGCACTCTAATACCATGTTAAAAAACACAGGTATTCCAATATAGGTCGAACACCTTCAATAACCACTCACACAACTAGATCAAAGATCAACACACTGATGTTTTGATGTGGTAAAACCCTTACGGGGAAACATCCACGACCCCAACTAACGTGGCCACTTGGAGAAATTTATTAATGCAAAAGAAACATTTACATAGATATTTACAAGAGATTTTCTCACAATCGATCATCAACAAATGACCCTCCATACTCTTTAAATAGAGATCATGGACCAATTAAGTGCTAAAACATAGATCAATGTATCCATTAATATCAAGGAGAATATGATCCGTCAAATCACTCTATGTTAGGAACATATCGTGACCGTAAAATTTCCTAACTATAAATGCATACTAATGCATACTAAACAAACACACTAAAAAACACACTTTTACCTAATAACACATTCGACAAAGTTGATCTTAACTAACTCCTAAGTGTTTAAATATCCTAACATATGTCATTTATGCACTGATTTATTTCTCTTTTAGGGAAGGGGAAAAGGAAATTGTATCTCTACACTCCCCAATATTTAATATTCATTGGTTGAGACTGTTCCAGGTCTACAGGTTTCCTAGATTTTGAAGTTCTCATGCACTCCCTGGATGAGAAAACATCCCCAAGTTGGAGCCAACTATTACACCTTAGATGCACATTAGTGTACCCTATTGTTTTTCACAATATGTGTACCATCATATGAGCATATTATGTGCCTTATTGTACCATGATGAGCCAATAGTGCGGTTGTATTTGTACTCATGTGTTGTATTGGACCATGATTAGATGTTATATGTATTGGTAGGCGACTTATGTGGTATCTCCAGACCCCATGTGGTCAATCATGGACCATCTGATAAAGATTATTTTCGGCACGAAATGAAAGAGGAGATATAATAAATAGATGTACATAGATATATCAGATACCCAATAATATAACAATGATATATAATAGATATAACCATAAACAGAAAGATACAATAATACACAATTTCTATTAATAAGCGAAATGTACAAAACTGTAGCAATACAGAGTGAAAGACTCACTAGAATGGTGGCAACTTATCTCTGAGAAGAGATGTGACGACTACACTGATTCACTAGAAGATGATATTACAATGAGCCTCCAAATACCTTTTTAACATAAATAAAATCCAAAACCCTAACCCCGGAAGATGAAAAACCAACAATTTTTTGGACCTCGTTTTGGGTAGGTTGGTGTATCAACTTCCAGGGGGCGTAAATTTTGCATACAATCTTTGTGTGAGGCACATGATATCTCGTTGGAAAGGTATTGACTAATAGATTCATTTAGGGGGATCAATCAAAGCCTTTGGCCATCATTGAGGTTTCTGACTGCGAAAAAGTGTCTTTTAGGTCCTCAAAATTCCCCTGGAAGTTTAGGACTCGAAAAAATGCTAAAAATAGTAAATTGCCAACAAACTGTTTTGAGAGTTGGAATAGGTGGGTGGCCACTGATATCCACCTAGATCAATCCTCCCTCCTTAGGTAGAAATGTTCTCCATTTCGTTGAGTTATCGGAGGAGAGGGGAAAGCATTTTCTAAATATGAATCTTAGGGAGCTGCTTGCTTGTTGGAGAAGTTGCATTGCTTATCTTGTTGAAGGATGTCATGAAATTGTCTCTAGCGGGGTTGAATTTGTTCAACCAACCTGTTGTATCTTGGATTGACTTAGCAGTGTGTAGGAACTCTTGTAGGTGAAGAAAATATATCTTATTTCTCTTCTTCAATCTGCTTCTGTTGGATAGAAAGGTCTTGGGCAGGGGCTACAGTGGTTGCAGTGTTCTTCTATTCAAATTTTGAACAGATTGTGAAGAGGATGAATTTTGCAGAATGAGAGATTATCTTGCAACACTATTTTGGTGTGACAATAGTCATAACTACCTCTGGTATCCTGTAGAGATGACCCCCCAAAGTAACAATGACACTACATGGTCGAGACTCATAAATAACATGGTGCTTCCACATATATGGTTGGCCCAAAAGAATATCACAGACATCCAATGGAGAAACATCACATAATACCTCATCCTTGAAGGGATGGATGTCATATGACTATCGACACTACTGACTGCCATAGAGATCTCATCACTGGTGAAGCCACCCAATGTTGTATGGTTGCGGGTGTGGTGTTGTCGATAATCCCAACTATTTGATGACCTTTGTTGAGATGAGGTTCTTTTGGCTTCCACTGTCAACAATAAAATGCAGCGGGGTCCCCTTCACCCACATCTGTGAATGAAAAAGGAAATCCCCCTCTTCAGGATTTGTTGCTTCTTCTGGTTGAATTGTTGTGGTCATGACAATAGCAGTGGGGTCTACGTTGATGATATGTCGTCTCCCATTATTTTTTGAATTAGGGTTCGAATACTCTTCTTCAATCTTGTCCACCAATGATTGTTTTGAGTGACATTCATCAGTGTTGTACCAGAGGATTCTGTGGAAATTGTACCACTTTCCAATGTCCTTATTCATATTTCCATTACCTTTCTTTTCTTGTGTCTTGCACTGGTTTTCTAGAGGTTGGTTGTTAGGGTCGTCTTTACGATACTTTGGTTGTTGTGGATTTGTGGACCTGAACTCCCATTTGTTTTGGTGAGTAAATTTCTGCTTGATTTTGACAACATATTGATAGGCAACTCCCAGTGATGAGATGTCCAGAAAATCTATTTTGATTTGGATGTACCTATGCAGAGCCCCACGGTATTTCATAACTAGATTCTGCTCAGAGTCTTTGATACCCAGCTTGGTGCAAAAGGTATGGAAAGTATTTGTGAACTCCGACACTGTTTGGCCCCTCTCTTGGCACAGTGTGGTCCATCTCATGTATTGGTCGTCATAGTTACCAACAAGGTAATATTGTTCTTTGACCGCATCCAAAAAATAATCCCAAGTGGGCTCGACCCCATATATTCCAGACTCCTCTGTAGAACTTTTATCCTAGTAAGTTTCCCACCAATGTTTGACATGGGGGAGAGCCTTAAGGAGTGCGAAGGTGATCTTTTTTCTGTTGGAAAAATTATGAACAAAGAAATAACCATCTAGCATATTTAACCATTTTTCTAGGGCATCCTCATCTATCTGACCTTCAAATACGGGAATATAAAAATTAACTTGTACCTTGAAGGGTGAAGTGCCTCCAAAGTGGTTGCTTGATGAAGATGCACCTGCTGTTATAGGAAGGCATTGAAGGATGTGGGAAAAATTCTCCATCATTTCATCCCTATGTCGTGTGAGAGCTTGCTTAAGAAACAAATTAATATAATATTATTCTCTGTCATCTTTCTTTTCTTCCTCCATGGAGGGTTTATTGGGAGTGAAAGAGTGATTTTCCCCAAGAGAGACAAACTCGAGAACCAACTTTGCTATACTTGGACCTCATCGGGGACATGAACCGATCAAGAGAAGCCTGCTTTGAAACTACTGATCTGGATTATTTTTAGCACAAAATGAGAGCGGAGATATAATAAATAAATGTACAAATATATATCAGATATCCAATAATATAACAAATATATATCAAAAATATAACCATAAACACAGAGATACAGTAATACACAATTTCTATTAATGAGTAAAAAGTACAAAACTGTAGAAATACAGAGTGAAAGACTTGCTAGAATGGTGGCATATTATGTTTGAGAAGAGATGTGACGGCTATGCTCATTCACTAGAAGATGATGTTACAATGAGGATCCAAAGGCCTTTCTAATGTAAATAAAATCCAAAACCCTAACCTTGAAAGATGAAAAGTCAACAATTTTGTGGACCTCATTTTGGGTAGTTTGGTGTATCAACTTCTCGAGGGCGTAACTTTGGCATACGATCTTCATTTGGTGCGCACAATATCTCGTTGGAAAGGTCTTGATGAGGAGATTCATTTAGGGGTCTCAATTAGAGCCTTTGGCCTTCATTGAGGAGCCCGATCATGAAAAAAACATCGTTTAGGCCCTCAAAATGGCCCCAGAAGTATAGGACGTAAAAAACTGCTAAAAATAGTAAACTGCCAACAATTTTTTTTGAGCCAGCTAGAATAGGTGGGTGGCCACCGATATCCACCTGGATAACCATCCTTCTAGTCCCCATCTCAATATTGGAATTTTCTTGTATGGCTACAATTGACTTCCCCCTAGTGCTGGTAACTCTCACCATGTCAATCTTTTATGATTTGGGTTAGGTATGCAACCATGTTGGGGTGGATCTACTAGGACACATTATCTAAGGGATGATCTAAAAATAGGGGGCTGACTTGTTATGCTATGCAAGCACCCTCTACTTCATTAAAATAAAAATTTACAGGACCTTGCTCAATGTGTTAAAATATGCAAGATAGATTATGTGCCAAGTTTATGCTTCTTCTTTTAAATGTTTATGTGTGAGGTCTTTGCAAGATTAAATATGTTGTTTTCATAAATACAACAGAAAAAATAACTTGCAGCAAATAATAACCAGCAAACACTCACAACAAGAACAACATGATAAAGGAGTTCACCCCTCTCTGGGCTACATCTCCTTGAGCCTCCATCAATGGACTTGGCTCTCTGGGATTAATTTGTCAAAGATTCTTTTACAAGCTGCTACTTAACTCCAATGGAAATACTAACTATACCATTGGGTTTAGAATACATAAAAACCCCAGAAATGACTAATAAAACTCTGAAAACGGATCATGGCTCATTCAGGTATGACCTCTTCTACATGTGGCCTTAAGCTTCCCTGAGCTTCCTTGTGGAAACAACACTTGTAAAAGTCCTCAAATGGATCTGAAACCTATCCCAATGTGTTCAGAGCATAATAATTAGCCAAAAATGATTATTCAATCACAGAAAACAGACATGGGCTCATCTGAGCATGACCTCAATCAATGAGGGCTTCAAGCTCCCTAGAGCTCTCTGAAACTTCAATGGTTAAAAACCTACAAAAGAAGTCTTCAAATGGCTTTGAAAACAGTGCCAATGGATTCAAAATGTCCAACAACCCCTAGATGGTCTTTTTCGGCACCTCATTTGGACAAAAAATGAAGAAGATAGGCCTCCTGCCATTTTCTTCCTTCAAGCTTGTTGTCTCTGGTTCGCCAAAACGCACCTCTGTGTGCCCAACCTAGCTCACGCACTCCAAATCATGACAAAACCTAGCACACGTGCGTAAACGCAAAAATGGTCAAACTGTAGAACGGTTATGGGCGCACCTAGCCCCTAACCGCCAAATCTGTGGTCACAAGGGTCACCATGTGACCACGCGCTAATACAAAAAAAGGCTACCCTTTAAAACCAACTGTTAAGCGCCAAGTTTCTAGCGAATGATTGGTTGTAACCGTTTAAACCAAAATCCAAACTTCCACGCACACAAGCTGTGGAAAAGGGTCATATGGGCGGCGGTCATATGAAACTAGAGGTTGATCGTTCAAAACGTGGGCCAAATCTCCGTGTAGTGGTCACATGTTAAACACATAAAATCGAAGCTAACCGTTGTTCAAACCAACTCCCACGCATTTGGTTTCAGCGCATGGTCATATGTATTAGCACCCAAAACCGAGGGCTGGACTCCAATGAAATATGCGCGTGCCTCCGTATATATATCGGGTCATATGGTAAACAATACAACCACAGGCTGGGGCTAAGCCCCAGCCCGACCTCGCGCCAAACTATACATTAATCAAACTCAAATATATTTAAAGTCATATATATATCAAGTAACATATTGTGGCACGTCGGTTGGTCGGACTTTGTTAAAGATTTGGACAGAGGTGGAGGTCATGGGGTTGAGTCCGGTGGACTCCATAACTTTTAACCAAACAACCCAATAATAGGGTGCCACGTGGCAGTCCACGACTGGGCCACGTGGCACCAAACCACTTGCCAAAATAATGCCACGTGTTGTCAGATGATTCATTCAAACTGCCAACTCAACACACGCCATGTGTCATACAACTATGCCAGTTCAGCTCTACCATGTCATCATACGGACATGCCACATCAGCATCCATACAGACTATACAGACTGTACAGTCAGCTTCCCTTTTTTTTGCCTGTTTGATGATTCGAACATAACGCGATATCTCTCTCATATGACGTCCGTTTGAACCCAAACGAGTTGCGTTGGGTTCATGACGACGAGGACTACGCACCCATTCATTTTGAGGCAATTCCGAGAACTTTGATTTTTGAGCTAAATTTTGACCCCTGGTCCAGATTTTGATCAAGGGAGTTGCATGGTCTCCCACCCCTTTGTTTATGATGTAAAATTGTTTCTCTTTATATAGGTTGTCACACCCATGTATAGCAAACTTATTGTATTCCTTAGCATGGATTCCTTTCTTATGTATTGATCACACTTTGGCCATCTACTATCAGAGATGATTCTGTATATGTTCATTCGATTTCACGTCTCCTAGGATAGTATCACAGTTGTTAAGGAAGTAGATACATTCCAAGGAATTTGTTACATCGTCCGAGGCACATGCAGGTTACATTTTCACACATGGGCATCCTCTACACATGCCACATTGGAGAATACTAGAACAATTCTTTGCTTTCATCATTTTGGAGGTGTTTTCCAATTGATTTGAGGGTCGACCCACATGTGTGGGGTTTATCATAGTCATGTGGATGTTTTGGGACATGATTTGACTTGGATATTGATCATCCTTTCCTTGTGGAGCACCTTTGCTTGATTTGAGGGCTTGATATTGCCTTGGAGACTAATCTTGGTGATTCCTTGAGCACATTATGAAGAATCAATCTACTTTTGAGGTCATTCTCCATGTTTTCATGAGGTCCTTCTAGTTGGAGAAGAGGAGCCCTGGATCCTTGCTTTCTTATGAGGCTACCCTACCTTGTTTTGAAGAATCCACATCACTCTTTTGATGGAACTTTCTGCTAGGAGAGAAAATCAGCCCCATTTTTTGTTGGATATTCCTCTTGCATGAGAGTTTTATGCACATGTTGGCATCATTTGATTTTGTATCGACTTAGTCCCCTCTGCTTGGATGACAAGTCTCCTTTATTAGTCTCCTAGGATAAATTTATGGAACAAGAATTAATCATAAATGAGAAGGATGTAGAAGCCTCCTCTATAACTAGAGGCTCTCCTCTCATTCCAAATCGTTGTGAATTGTTGGTGATCACTTTTACAAGCCTTTAATAGAATATATTTCTTGGAGTTGTTGGTGTCAATTCTTGGAGCACTCTCTTGGTTTTTTCCTAGTTCTTCAAAGATATTTTTTGTGAATTTTCAAGTCTACTGCAAAGCTAGCAAGATCGATCCATTTGAGGAGTTACTTAACTACTTGGAGAGGAGATATTTTAGGGTTCGTTCCTTCCTTCTTCTCTTATTATCTTGGGTAAGTACTTAATCCATTGCTCTTTTTTTTCTCTAGATTTATTGGCAAGGGTTTTAAGCATTATATTCAAGTTATAGTTGATCTTGTTGGTGAAGGATATTCCCTTTGGGAAACCCTTCCTGTAGGGCCTTGGTTTTCATGACTTGTCTTGATTAGGAAAGAGACTATTTTCCCTTAAGGTTATAGTCTCTCATTCTAATCCATAAGCCTTGGATAACCAATTCTTAGAGGGGCCTACTTCTTGACCCCGCAAAGCCCTAAGTGGAGACAAGGCACTAAGTCTAACTCCCAACAATCAACAACCAAAATTATAAAATAAAATTCATTTTCTTTCTTGCTTTATAAAATATAAAATCCAAAAAAAAGAAGACATATAAACATATTTATTTATTGTCTAGTGAATTATTAATGTTATATATTTCTTTCTAGGCATCTTGTGTAAGGGTTTACGCTTCATTGATTATATTTAACCCTAAGAAGGAAAATCATCTCTCCCTAATTGTGCTTTAAAGATTGTTCTAACATCTTGTGTGATGATTTAAGGAGTTCTTCAAATCTGTAAATTAATTTGTTGGATTAGAAATCAGATTTGGTGAAACCCTAAAGGATAGGGTTTGGTGCTTCAAAGGTGTATTCTAACCCTCTCCTAGTCTATATTTCATTTCTAGATTATTTCTCAAGTTTATCTAACATATTTAGTTTTGAAATTTATCTCCTAGTTACTAATTGTATTTATCTTTTATTGGGAGATTCTCTTGGTGAAACCCTAAGGGGAATCACCATCCATTCTTACAAGCTTATGCAAAGTTCATGATTACATATTGATTAAGCTTGTAATTTGTCAGTGCTAGTTTGTATTTAATGCAAAAGCTATCTCGTATTTTAGACTAAGCACATACTAATTAGCTCCTAACCCTCATTATATTGAGGTGGTTCATTCTCGCCTTTTCTATTGAATATTATTCAAGGCATTTTATCACTTGTTGGGCACTAGTCGATCTAATCATATATCGAGGTGTTGTTTGTTGAAGTGAATCTTTCATAGGAAAACAACTTATTTGATAGGTTTACTTCACTTAGATTGGGATACCCCCCATCGCTTCTAAGAGTTGGCCTAAAGTGAACGAGAGAAGTACTAGGGTGACAATGACACATTTCCAAAGTGTGCTTACCTCCTTAGCACCATAAGTGGAGCTATTGCAAGGGTGCTAATTTGGGCTGTAGCGGATTCCACTGTTTATTGTATTGTTTTATTTTGTTCTAGATTACTTGGATTAACTTAGAAAAGGAAATTTTAGGTAACCACTCTCTTTCCCAGTGCATGCTGGGTTAGATCGTTACAAAGTGGTATTAGCGCTCCTAGGTTTTTCTTAATTGGGTGCTTCTGGGAAAATGGATGCCTTTAGAAATTAAAGGAATTAAATGGGTATAACCTCAAAGAAAAAACCCATAAGACATGAGTGAGTTACATTTAGGGATGGGTTCACGAAGGGGTTCTTGACTAAGAAACTATAAATTTTATTAATTAATTAGTTATTTGATTTCTTTATTTTTATGTTATCTTTATTTTTATTTTTTTTAATTTGTTTTATTCCTTTTAATTTTTTTTTTCTTCTTTTAACTAAAGATTATAAACTATTTAAAAGTTTCATGCCAACATTTATCACTAAACCTCACATTTATATTTAATTATTAAAATATAATAACTATGGTAGCCCTTTCTTTTCCTTGTACGTATAATTTTTTTCCTTTATACATATTATTTTTTTTTAAAGCATTAATTATACTAATTTTATATTTGAAATAGAATAACATTAGATTCCCTAATGCATGTCATGATCCTATCCTACCTTGCAAGAGCTAGTTTATTACCAAGTATACACTAGGTGGGTAGGCAAATTGCTTTGTAAAAGAAACAAAGATTTTGTTGTAGCTATAATCAAGCTATTAAACTAAATAATGAAAAATTCCATTTAAACCATATGTATCATTTCCTAAGTTCAATATCATTTTTTTATCAACCAACACAACCCTAACATAGGGGCAACCCTAGAATCAATAACATATGGTCAACTCTAGGATCAATATGATAGGAAAAGAAAAGCATGCATATCACTTCCATTTAATTTGGAGTGGAAAACATAAAGATAGCTATCAAGTAGAACCTTAGATGATATTTCAACATGACATTTAGTAGAATTGATGTTATGGTTAACAAAGTAGTCAAGGTGGTGCAAACCCACTTCCCATTTATAGCCATGGACTTGAGGGTGAGTGATTGCAAAACCCTAGCCACATCCTCCAATCATGATGAAGGACAAAACCCTAGACCAATAGTGAAATGGTAAAGAGGGTGCTGCCCATCAACCAAATCAAAAGTTGCTCCAATTGAACATTCAAGAGAAGAAAATTACGTGGACCACGCTGACCCCAGAAAATGACCCTAATCGTCGAAGGAAAGTGTAGAGTGCCCCCTCTGCTCGCGATGGTGAATGAATCCTAAGCGCCGATGCATGCGTTCGAATTGGAACTTTCCACCCTATCACCTTGTTTACCCTTCAAAATCGATAGAGAAACTCAAAAAAACTTGATTGAAATTTGAACGGTATTTTCACCCAACTTTCTTGTTGTATGCATAGTCCTTGCATTTGAAAAGATGGTTACAATGTGGAAGTTTTAAGGATTTTTAAAATTATTATTATTTAATATGATGTAAATGCATAAAATTAAATTAGGTAGATTATATATATATCATTTTAAAAATAATATATTTATTAAAAGTTTACATTAGAGATTTTAAAAATAATATTTAAAAATAATATATTTATTAAAAGTTTATATTAGAGATTTCAAAAATAATATTTAAAAATAGTATATTTATTAAAAGTTTACATATTATTGATAAGAAATAAAATTAGGGTGAAGAGGATAATATCTCTCAATCACCCAAACTAAACCAAATTAATAAATACATACACATTATATAATATATATATAATATTAATAAGTGAAATAAATATATGCTTAGTGAAATTAAGTAATTAGACCTTGAAACAAATATAATGAGTTTATATTTCTTATATACTCAAATCAATAAACAAAATAGGATTATATAACCTTTTGTTTTTGCAATTCATGTATGCAAAGTAATAAAGTAGCAATTCAATTTTGTGATTATGTAGCTAGATTAGTGATTACGTAGCTAGTCTACACATGTAGATCTAGATGCATCACTATAAATGGATTATAGAATTACGTAGCTAGATTAGACTTATAGATCTAGATACATCACTATAAATGGATTATGGAATTATTGAATGTAGAATGTTTTTTTTTATTTCTTCTAAGTAACTAAGTGATTAATGTTCATTTATTTTATACATAATTATTGTTTTTTATCTTAAATTAGATCAAACATTTAATTTTATTGTTAACTTGAAGTCATTTCTATTTTATTCTTATTTAAGATTATATATATATATATATATATATATATATATATATATATATAATATTGTTGATGTAGACTATCTACACCTTTGAATATATAGGTAGTTCAAGGGAATCATAGGAATAGAGAGACTAGAGCATTATTTGAAGGTATACAGAAACCTTTTATGGTTAAATGAAGACTTCCATTAATTTCATCACTCATTATTCATATGAATGTTGATGAGTAGTTGGTCACCTCCTTAAGACTAGGTTACGTGTAATACATGCATGCATTAGACAGGGTTGAACCAACATAAAAAAGCTACGAAAACATAGATTATCTTTGGGGAGTTAGCCCTAGGGTCTACATAATGTTTATGTTAGGGACCTAACCTCCCTAACCCCTCATGTAGGTAGAATAATATATTTTCCATGCAATAAAGGCTGACATTAGCTAATAAGGCCTATTTAATAATGTGAACAAGTCTAATGTAAGAAGACTTAATAGAAGCTTCTGCTTCTAGAAAGATCTTCCTCCAGAGTGTTCTTTAGAAGATAGAATTAGTATAAATAGGAGCAGAAGGCATGAGAAAGTCTTGTCATGAGAGTTATTGTAATAGAGCTTCTCTCTGCTATAGGTTCCCCCCTTGAAGAGGCAAGTGAACTTGGCTTTCTATCAATAAATGTATCATTGTTGATGACATTATTCTCTATATTTTGTCGTTCCACTAGTATTTGTTGCAATATTTATGTTTCTTCTTATTATAATACATCTATTACCTTAAAAGTAGTATCAGAGCACTTTCCTCTGCAAAAATTGTGGGAATTTGTTTCCAGGGTAGATACATGTATGCAAGCATCTTTAAAGCACAAGGATATGTCATTAAGTGGGTAAAAATGTGGTTGGGAAAGACTACATGTAGGAAATACAAATGGCTTCACAAGGTTACTTGAAACAAATGTTTCACCTTGTTGGAAGCCTCTGTAACCCCTGTTGGTACCCCTTCGAGTAGTACCACATCATATAGAATCTGTACACAACCATCACTCGCAAGTACCGTCAGGTATATTAGAGTCCCCTAGGTCTCCTGAAACCAACTCTAGATCATTTGATCGACCACTTGACTGCTATAGTGACACCAAGAACAACACTCAGGAAGATACTATCTAGTACCTAGGTAATCGGGTAGTACAACTAAGGGTACGACTAAGCCTCCTTAGTTGGTGCCCTAAGATATTGGGATGAGTACTATTGTTTGACCCCACACATATATCAAAGAGCTATAGCACAGGAAAAACCCTTTCTTATAGAAACCATGAAAACCCTGACCCTTGCGAACGAAACATAACAAAAAAGGAAAAAAAGGGAAATCTTTTCACACAACCTTGTCTCTTACATTCTAGTTGAGAAATTGCTACATAATTTATCCTGTTAAAAATTTGGGCATTTTTTCACTGTAGTATTCTTTAGGTCTGAGTATAACTCGATAGGAGTAAAAAAAACAAGTATAGTGGTCCTTCTAGTACCCTTATTAGGGACATGTCCCATTGGATTCCTCTCTTCACCCTGCTCGTTGTTGTACCTATCATTTTTATTCCTTTTTTTCTTGTGGTCCTGTTCCCCTTTCCAAAAACCCTATTTTCCACTTCTCCCATTGGATTCCTCTTTTCACCCTGATCGTAGTGGTATATATCACTTATCATCCTTTTTTCAGTAGACTCACTCCCCCTCCCAGGAACCCCTACTTCCTAAATGGACACCACTCGCAACCAAGACCTGTAAGCCAAAACCAAATAGAAAAAGGAGAACATCCAAAAACTTGCTTCTGACATGGCTTCCGCCAATTCCAAATTTTAAATCTTCGAGGACCAATTCAGGATTGAATTAGAAAAATTCACAGGCAAATTTGACACCATCAAAGCCACTCTCAACTAGTTTTTGAACTGATCCAAAGGACCTCCCTTCTCTGATCATCTGTCACACTTATATGGAGTTGATTCCTCCCATACTATGGCTTTTCATTCCAACTCCTTTCATCATGACCCCCATATTCCTAGAGTTGAGGTCAATAAATTTGATTGTTCCGATGCTACGGGCTAGGTCACTCAAATGGAGCATCATTTTTCTTTGTATGACATCACTGATGAGTTGGATAGGCATTTTTATGGTGTTCTCTATTTAGATCTTGAATGTTGTCAATGATGGAAATGGAGTGAAAATGCACACCAGGGGTATGTTCCTTGAACACATTTTTTTGTATAGATTTATGAACACTTTGACACTGACACCCACCACTTAGGCTGTTTGACCAAGTTGAAATAGTCTAGCATAGTGGAGGGTTAATTCATGAAGGTGGGTAACACTTTTGTGAGAATCAGATCTCCAGAATTTTGAAAGTCCTTTTTTCGACGGAAAGTCCTATTTTTTTGGCCAAAAAATGTTTCGGTCAAACCTTTGAATGTCAAATTGAACGGTACCATGAAGACACCCTCCATTTTTGTGTACAATTTTAGTTGGACGGATTTTTTGAATTCGGTAACATATTTTTGGCCAAAATATATTCCGGCCGAAAGAACGTTTCAGACAAAAGGTCATTTTGGCCAAAAAATTCTTTCGATTGAAAAGAGGTTTATATATTACCCACACATCGCGACTGTTATGGTTTTTCTGAGTTGTTGGTTAGTTGATAGTGTTGGCGATAGAGCGGTCGTGGTTAGTCGATAGTGTTGGTGATAGTGTTGATTCTGTTGATAGTGTCATGGTTAGTCGATAGTTGTCGTGGTGATAACGCGATCAGACGGTCGGGTAGATCTGTGATAGTGGAGCTGCAATATCATGGTCATGGAGATAGTGTTTCACGTCATCGTTGCGGGCAGATGGGTGGACGTTGGAGCTACGGGAGGGCGGGTCTTGGAGCTGCATGTGTCCGGTCCAGGTAAATTTCTGTAAATCTTGTTGATTTAATAACTGTAAATATTTACCGTTAGAAACATTAGACACAACAATATTATTAGTTAAAATGTAAATTAACTCTTACCTTCTCAAATACACTATCAAACCATCAAACTCTTAAACAATATTTAGGAGATTTAATTCACAAAATTCCAATTAGGAGTTTGAAAAGTGTATGGATGTTTCAATAGATGCGGTAAATTTTCAAAGAGTCCTAGCTTTTGTAATACAATACTCTTCTCTCATTCTCTTAGCAACGCTCCAACGCTCGACAGATTGTTGAGTTTGAAGATTTTGCGCTTAGATAAGACATAACTTGATGGAAACGAGTCTCCTTTTATCAATGGGTTATTTAACTTTGTCCAGAGGAAATGAGCTATAAATATAAACTTTGTTGAGAGGGAAAGATTAAGATGAAAGGGTTCTAAATTACCAATTTCACTGCAGACTGCATGAGACACTATGAGGATGAAAAATACATAACCAAGTCCCCAATCACTAGTTTAAATGTTTCAATCACAGCTTTTGTTGCTTCCTGCAATTATATTCACCAATTTAACGTCATTAGGATGATATAATAGAATAAAGAGCATACCATAAGCACCAATACTCAAGGATATACTAAAAAAATACAACTTACCATTACCAAATACATAGGTAGTGCATTTTATGTTTGGAGGAATGACAAAATTATGTTTCGATGAAAGTTCTACACTATTTCAGTAGTTGTAGATAATAATGAATTGTCTAAATAAACACATGATTGCAATGCCCTATACATGAGGGTTACTGAAATTAGAGAAAAGAGGAACTTACATGAGCATGCATTATGTACATGCATCTATACGTGTCACTAGATATATGTGCAGTGAGAACGTCGACGTTATGTTTATCTGGAAAGGCAATATGTTCATAGTTTCCTTTGTCCTTTAGGTTTTTGATGTCTATGAACCAGTATGTAAACTCAAAACAATAATGATAAATGATAAGGAAAGGTGAATTTTAAATTATCGGTAAATTTCTCATTCTAAATTTGACCCATGATTAAAATATTCTAAATTAAATAATTGATTAAAAAATTCTAAATTGAATAATATAAATGAAGAAAAAATATTTATCAACAGAAAACCCCATATTCTTCCCTTAAAGTACTTTGCTTACTAATATTTATTGTCACTTATTTCAAGCCAGCAAGTGCTTCCATTTTGATGAAAATATTTGAAATGCATGGCTACTGTTGTTGCTTATTTAGAATGAAGAAATATACAAAGGAGAAAATTATTGTGGTGTTCTTCAATCTCACAAATTTAAGGTCTTTGCTAAGGAAACATTTAGGTTGAGATGCAAAAAGAAAGAAGAAGACAAGTACTTAGGCTCAAAATAAATCATAAGACAATTAAAACATCTACCACCAAGCATAGAGAACCAACTTGATCCCTGTAAGTTTAGGTTTTAAGATCTTAGGAAGGTCTATTGCTCGCAAATTTTGTAGGCTCATTCCTATGCACTAAAAGTTCAAGCTCCCTGACCTCATTCCCAGGCCACTGTTGACCATTGAAAATGAGTGAAAACAAGGTGAAATGGTGGCAACAATACCTTAGACATGTTGTGATTTGCAAATCTCAAAGCCGTGTTGATTAATATTTAGTGAATATTTTTTATTTTTTACATTGATATTGTGTTATAATGATTTAAATATCGAGATTGTGTGATAATGATTTAAATATCTACTTAGTAGTTTTACAATTTTATATTGAGATTGTATTATTTGTATTGGATGACTTTTCATATTTTATTTTCTTGTTATTGGAAACATAATATAGAACTAAATAATTATTACATGGTGAAATTGAAATCAATTATGTGGTGCAATGTTTAATAAATTATGATACATGTTAAAACAAATTTTTATTTTGTTATTCTTTGTTGAAATATAATACAAAAGTAGAAGATTATTACATGGTGAAATTGACACCAATCTTGTGTTGCAATGTTTACTAAAGTCTTATAAATGTTAGAATATAGTTTTACTATATTATTTTGGAACTGTTGTTTATAGTCAATCTACAATTATGGTTTATAACATTTTTTATTTGTTTTTTATTTATTGGGAAATTATGATTTAAAATAAAATTTATATTTGGGTAAATTAAGCACACACACACACACACATATGTGAGCTAGCTCTCTCTCTCTCTCTCACACACATATGTGAACTAGCTCACATATAATATATGCGAGGCCCTGTCCATGTACAGGGACAGGCCCGAACTCAGATTTTTTTTATTGAGAAATTATGATTTAAAATAAAATTTATATTTGGGTTAATTAAACATTTAGCTCTCTCTCTCTCACACACACACACACATATATGTGAGCTAGCTCACATATAATATATATGTGAGCCAGCTCGTGCATATAACATATATGTGAGCTATCTCGTGCATATAATATATATGTGAGCTAGATCACATATAATATATGTGAGGCCCTGCCCATGTACAGGGACATGCTTGAACTCGGGCCTATCCCTCTACATGGACAAGGCCATATTTGGCCATGTCCCTTAGCTTAGTAAAGGCTATGTGTTACACTATGACCATTACAGACTAATACATGGTTACAATAAAGGTATATACATATTAATGGTAATCATTTTAATCAGTTGCTTGTTTATCTGATAGTTACGATCATACCTGTTATATTGAGTTCATGTTAGTAAGGGCTATGTTATCCTATTCAACTTAACCAATATCTTACCTATAATATGATTAAGATTCACATTTTATGTCCTTATTGAAACCCATAGCTATTTGTGCTTTATCTGAATAAGTTGTACACACCATATATGTAGTTTCCCTAATAAAGGTAATATAACTTAAATCAATACTAATACTGATAATAATCAAAACATGTAAGCTATCGTAATGACAAATTGATCTCAACTAATATGAAACACACCATGTATATCTCTATGCTCTCTTGTTGTAATTCAAAGTACGAGTTGTAGTGCGACTTATAATTCTATGTTAGTATTACTACCATTGACCTTTATTCTAGTGAACACAGTAACATCTAACACATAATAGGAGTCAATTTGGCAGGTATAGGTGATAGACATTAACTAATACGATTACAACTAACATGAACATATTTCTTATATGGTATAGATACTAGTAATACCAGGCCCAAGGAGTTGTCAAGATTTATCGGTGAATATGGTAACATATGAACAAGGGGAATTGATATGCATACTTTGATACAGGGTGGTAGAGATAATAGCCATAGCGTTCCATGAAGATCATACAGAGATTAGTGGCCTATACCTTAGACTCAGACTCTACACTCTTAACTATATTGTAATATTCACATAGCTCATATGGGTAAGATATGAAGCTGATTCTATTTCTTTAGCTCTCTCTTAATCAGAGTAAGTAAAACCCATCTATATTGGATAAGAGTATACCCTTTGCAAGACCCTTGTTAATGATGCTACTAGTATAGTTATAGTGTTGCTTATAGTAATGGTTCTATTTACACTATTCAATACGAGTAATAAGGATAAGGAATCCCATAATATATGATAGTTATAACATGTGGAATTGATATAGAAGAGTACTGGTCACTATGATCATATAACTAGGATCGATAGTAATATAGTGTGCCCATGATTGTGCTTATATTATGTAAATATGATAGGTCTCTGCTTTTATTAGCTTATGAGCTTTAACTATCCTATGCCTAATCTAATTCCATTGTAATTCCCCGAATCATTCGTATTACTTGGAGCTAAGCTGGGCATCACTCCTAGTTATAGTGTACATACTAGTGAACATACAGTAATCATAGACTACCTGATTCATAGAAGCATTACCATTAGTTAATACATATCCATATTACATATATAGGCAATGGTATACATCTTATCATACGCGTTATTACTAATATATCATGACATATACCGTATCTAAGATGGGCATCACTCCTAGTTATAGTGTACATACTAGTGAACATACAATAATCATAGACTACCTAAATCATAGAAGCATTACCATTAGTTAATACATATCCATTTTACATATATAGGAAATGATATACATCTTATCGTACATGTTATTACTAATATATCATGACATATACCGTATCTAAGCTTTTAGTAGTAGATGTGATTACAATACCATATTTAAGCCGAGTTACAATACCATGTATTCTCCCTATAAGTGTATGTTTCCCATTAATTACATCATAGTGATTAGTGTATTAGCTAGTCTAACAAAATCAATATCATGGAAACAATAGGGATACAATAAGTGTACATAAATATGAATCAAACTTCTTGTAATCATACCAGCTAACTATATAGGGATGAACATGATGAAGTAATGAGCTAATATGATATGAGACCACAACAAGCCCTCTATGAGACCTCATACATTAGCTTTGGTGATCTATTACCCTTTGTATTTACACTAATATGGCACAGATACTAGTTACATATTGCATGGTATTCTCTCTACCTTATTTGCTCCATACTATGCGAAGCTTTACTATATGAGCATACCACAGATATGGGAATATAAGGAAATGAACAATGCAGATATGAGGCAAATCAAAGAGATCAACATGGATTAGAGATATGAGCTCTGTTGTGACAAGGGTGAATCTTGTTTCCATAACTATTACCATTGAATAGTATTAACTATGCATAATACTAGTATTCCGTTAAGGGTAATATTAGTATGCATAATACTAGTATTACTTCTATATTAGTGTCGATCAACTTTGACTGGAATCATAGTATTGAAAGTGAACACATGCGATGTATGTGAATAGCTTAGATAGAGCCTATGTTTTTGAGATAGCACATTTAACTATATTGATACAACTAAGTAATATGCATAATATATGGATCCATATTGATTATACCCATAGAGCTAGTATCATATCTTTGACCTTGAACATACATATAAACCATATATAACACTAAGTAACGCTTATTGTATACAATAACCACATTGATATTGAAGTAATTCCTAAGCTATCTGTAATGAACACATACTACTTATCACTATTCCACAGTGTTGATTAGGAAAATAAGGGGAATATACACACTACTCGATAATGGTGATAGGTGAAAATAAGGGTAATAGCTTATGACAGAAGCATTGGAATCACATACAAGTGTAATACATGTGTTGATACTTAGTTCCATTGATTTCTAGTGATATCCCATGTAGTTAATAATAGGTAAGATTAATATCACAATATGTATTGATTATGGTAAATAGGTAACATGATATGACCTTGTTAAACCTTAAGCTAAGTTGTTCTTATATTACAGATATCATAGTAATGGAATGGCTCTATTCACCTTGTATTACAGGTTAAGCCATTTCCTTTAGTTCTTATTATATACTGCCCTTTGTAGTTAAAAACCATGTCGTTTGCTTCATGACCCTATTTTATAGCTCATACAACAACCTTTAACTGTAACTGGACAAATAGGGCAGAGGTTAGTAGTATCCATATTCAATGGACTTACTTCCTTATAGTGATAATTGTTCTGGTACTAGGATGAGATTCATAGTATGGAATGTTATGGAATTAATGGGAAGCAATATCACTAGCTACTACACAATGAGAGATTCAAACCAGTGTAATCAGTAGTTCATAATCAGATACATTACTCATATCATGAAGTTGTACTCATAGTTAGTTTTGTACTAATTCATATTCAAGTAATGACAATCAATGGTAATAAGCTAATCACTATCATAAGGAGTACTAATAAAATCACTCTACATGATGGATAGGTGATCTGAATAGTAATATTGATCTCGTAGTACTATTAGTTTAATGAACATTAGCTTTGTGTTAATTAGCTTACTGTATTTTCTACTAGTGTTGTTGTAGGCTTTATATCTTGACCTAGTGGAATTATAATTAGCTAGGATGCTAATTAGTCAACTTCTAGAGATTTACCTGGAGATCAAATTGACACAACCACCTAACCATTTCAATATTGTTATTAACCTTGGCCTCAACATCTATAATAGTAAGCATAGATAAGCCCATTTGACTTGTCCATGTGCATGGATAGGGAAATTTTTGGGCCTGTCCATGTACATGGATAGGCTTGAATTCGGGCATGTCCCTGTACATGGACATGGCTGAATATGGCCCTATCCATGTATATGGACAGGCCCGAACCTCCTATAAAATAATAATTTATGAACACGATAGGATGCAGACACAATAGATTAAAAACAAAGACACAACAACACCTAGACCATATCGGGCACATACAAGTAGAGGTATAATTTATGTTTATCAGATGGGATGATAGATCTGAATTTGGACTTGTCCATGTACATGGACATGCTTGAATTTAAGATTGTCCCATTATTGAAGAACAACAGATGTATAAACTAAATAACATCCAAAGAAGAGAATGCTCACATTATTGATCTTCCTTTGGTTTTTCGGTTTATTTATTTTTTTGTTAAGTACCAAGTTGAGATAATGTGTGATTATTTTCTCTCCTGAGATGGTCCATGAGACCTAGGAGTAGTTAAGAAGAGCATGATCACATTATTGATCTTCCTTGTATGTCAGGATGATAAAAGCTTATAAGTAAATATCATGAGAATCATGTGGACATTTTGCCATTCAAGAAGAACTTAATTGTTAACTTTTCCTTGGAATCACCCTTGTTTGACTTACACTCCCTTTAATTGTTGTGTGGGTTTTTGGTTTTGTGCTTTACCTAAAGAAAGTTAGCCTTATTGACTTTGGAAGAATTTAATTGCTGATTTTGTGTTGAAACCACCCTTGCTTGAATTAGGCCCACTTAATTGTTGTGTGGGTTTTTGGTTTTGTTCTTTACTTTTTCCTAGAGAAGTTTAGCTGCCTTGACTTTGGATCCCTTCTCTTGACTTATTTAATTATTTAATTGTGTGGCTACTATCCCTCTTCTTGGTCTTCTCCATCTTGTTGGAGATCTCTTCTTGGTTATTGTTTGGGTATTTTGGTTCTACTTGCTGGTGTCACCTTCCTCATTTTTTTGTTGGTGTCGTCCTCTTTATCTCCTTTCTAATGCCACCTTGAGTATGTTTCCATTCTCTTCTATTGTTGGTGCCACGTGTATGTTGTTGGTTAGTCTATTGATATTTTACCTTAAAATTTCTCCTTGGAAATTTGTTCCATGTGTCATGATGATATCTTCCCTGAGGGTTTGATCAATGATCCCTTGAAGCTTTTTCTGAGCATATATCTAAGAGGATAGTAGCAACATGTATCATGTGATATTGTTTCTTGTTTTAGTTTTAAGTAAATGTTTTTTCAGTGATAGTTTTTTTCAATGATTGTAAAAAATATAGTTCTAGTTTTTTCAATATATGTTCTTAAATGCTTGTGTTATAAATTTAGTATTTCCATTTAATGTTTCTAAAACTAATGAAATTTCATATTCATGAATTTCCAAAGGATATATATTGAGGCAAGATGCTGAGACATGAGTCTCCAAACATTCCTTGCAAACTCTCCAGGCTATCCTAAGAAGGAAGAAGAGGACCCTCTTGTTTGACTGAGACTCCGAGTGAACAACGTCAATCTCCTCAGAGGAGATTATCAAACAAGTCTATGAATAGATCAACTAGAGAATGTGATCAAACAAGTGATATGGATGCAACCTTCTTATATATGTTGCACATTGATACTCCTACACCTAAGAATATAGGGAATATATCATAACAAGAAAATATCTTTGGTAATTTTCTTTGATTTTGTTTATTTTTGTTGTATTTTTGTGTATTTATATTTATGTCAAGTTAAATGTTGTAATTACTTTCAAATGTGTGTGTAGAAAATGAGTTTAGTGTGAGGGAAGACAATGAAAGAGAGAGTCGGTGTCACAAAGATTCTAATGTTGGTGAAGAGGGTGAAGGTGGATTTAGGAGGCTACGTTATCAAGAAACAAAAGTTTACACACCTACTTCCACCTATCCTTCGGATGTTGGTGATGAGCTTCCCTGGGAAGGGATTACTGGAGAAATGACCCTTAAGTGATGCCCAGGTGTTAAAATTAGGTTGGAAAATGATTTGAGGATCTTGGATCTCCCTCGGGAGAGTAAAAAAATATTGCAAATTGTTTTGCATTCATTGCAAAAGTTTATGGATGCATATCAAAAGTTGGGGCCAACCATTGACAATTTTATCGATTTGATGAGGCAGAGAAAGTCAGAGGTGATGGGCCCTGATAAATGAGATGCAATAAAAAATAATGTTTCAAAAGACAATGCAATTTCAATTTTCAATTTCAAAGATGGGCCAAAGTGAAAGATGTTGAAGGTGCAATATTTTAAGCACCCGAACATAGCAGGACATCTGTATAATAGATTTTTGGCAACATATGAGAAATTGTTGTGGAACGATGAGGTTCCACATTATTTTGCTAGACACTTTTATGCAGATGTTTTCATGGAAATGCACCCTGATTATAGTAGTCTACCGTCCGATTACTATGGGGTTGGTAAAGGACAAACATATGATCGAAAAGGGGCATATCAAAATGTGACATTTCATAGGCCTCCACAACCTTTAGTATCTCACCCAACAAGGGAATTTGCTTCACATTAAGAGTTGTGATCTTCAACAAAGTTTGTGTTGAGCTCTCAAAAGTCTTTGCCAAATTTTACTTTTTGGGTACCACTTAATCTTTTGGGATTGTCTAATTTGGAACAATGTTGTTTTCTTTTATCATTGCTTTCTATAATTTCTCCTTGATTCTGTAAATTTTTTCCTTGAACATGTCAAAACCATCATAACTTAAAGGGATTAACATTTGATTAAAAAAAATAAAATCAACCACCAATTCGCTTCACCCGATGCATCCAAAATTCAGCACCCGGAAGAATCAGAGAAGAAAGAAAATCGTCCTCGAAAACTAAGGACGTCGATCGCCGATTTTTGTCGGCATCGGTAAAAGGGGAGTGGTTCTTTCATGATAAGAATTGCACAAGAAATTTCTTGATGACCGATTTCATTCGGCATCGAAAAACGCGAAAGGAAGTAGTCGTTTGTGGGGGAAGAAAGGAATCGCCGACAACCGATCTCGTAAAAACATTTCGACATCGACGAATTTTCAAGAAGCTAGCCCAAGGAAAAGGCTGCAATAAGTTCATCCCCGGTTACCGACCCTTGATATCTAATCGGCATCAGTGGTTTTCTTTTGTAAAAAATAAAAAAAAGGGTATCAATGAAAATCCCGTAGCTCTATGCCGATTTCCCACTTCCCCATTCCGAAAATGACACGATGGGATGTTTTAGCTCTAAGATATGATAGATACGATGCATTTAATTGATTGATTAATTCCAAGATTGTGCATTAGTTTCTAATTCGGGCGCAAAGAAAAATGACCATTTTACCCTGTAGATACAGTGCACCTCCCTCCGTGCCTCCGCTGTCAACCTACGTAAAATTGATTACATAAAATTTGCGGTAAGTAGTTTTGAATTTTGTCCCATTACTTGTATTAACAACTTGATGCGATTGGTAAGTTCTCTCTCATTATATTATCCTGAATTATTATAAGCTAGAGCATTCTACATGAAAAGAAGTCTGAAACATCCAGAGGAGCGAGACGAACGACTCGGAGAAGGTGTCCAAGGTATAGTGAGTATTAAGCAACATAGTTTAGCAAGCATATAGGTATGTACTAGTATGGTTTTGTTGTTTCCACCTCACATGTAAATTAGGATCTAATATTACTCTATATGCTGGCCTTAATTGAACGATTTTGGTTGTAGGAACGATGCCTCTGAAGAAACCCACCACTAGGAAATCTCCTAGAGCCCCAAAGTTGCAAGAATCAGAAGCAAGAGAGGGCTCTTCCCCGACCATGGAAAGAAAACTGGAATTCACTTCCAAGTCGGTGCCCATGATCAAGACGATCACTAAAGAAGCCTCTACTCAGCCCCTGACCTTTGGGGACAGAGAGGCAAACATTGGGACCAAGACAATATTCCCGCGCTGGGAAGACTTGTTCAAGAAAATCAAGCACGAAGAATTCCCAGAATATGCCTCACATAGCAATCCTGACAAAAGGAAGTTGGACGATGAGTTCTTTGTCAACATCCGTAAGGCTTACCTACACATGGTGGCGAGTAGGACTCTGGTTTTCACTTACATTGAACTTTTGAAATGTCTCATTGATCACATTGATGCACATACGTGTGTAATTAATGATGATAATGGTCAAATCGTCGGGGTTTTCCTCCCAGTAGAAGTCAAAAATTATTACAAGATCAAGGACTCAGATGAACGTTTGAACACAGATTTTGTTGTGAAGTTTTATCAGAAGCACGACACCATCAAAATCATGGCGTCCTGGTGGAGAGAAGACAAAAAATTCACCAACCAAAACTTCGGTTGGTACCCGACAGCCAACCTCAGACAACCTTATATTTATCTAATGGCACTCCTTTGCTGGTTGCATGGAGAGAAAGATTGTTCCAGATTTTCGGAGGCATGGATGCCTTTGGCTTATATTGTCGCCATCTCCAGAACAAGCTTCAACTAGGGTGCTATCATCTCCAAACAACTTAGCACCCACATTCTACAGGCTCAGCAGCCGAAGGAAGGAGAAACTCCTACCTTCTACATGGTATCTTATCTATTGGACGTTGTCTGTGCAAGAAACACCTTCGCCGGGATGAACCTAAGCTGGCATGCTTTCGAGCTCCCGGTCCATGTCTACTTTGGCATCTTATGGGAGAACAGGTATAAAATATCCTACTCTCTCATTTGCGACCAATTTATCGCACCTATCCATTTTTTACTATTCAAGAAAGAGTTCCCAAGGTTGTCTGATGTGGCCAAAAAATTTATATCGAAAGTTGGTCACTGGTACCTGGATAAGCGCAAAACCTACATTAGGGTTTTCAGCATCACCAAAGCACCACATTTGCTACCTATATATGTCCCCGACTAACTGGTGCTAGGGGAAATATGTTAGCAAACTATCTTGTAGGGATACAATGCCACTTTGGTGAAGGATAAGAAGTGGGCATTCATACCCTATGGGTTTCATATCGGCTTCTACCAGGTTAAAGACACTGCGCAGGCTAAGCAAGAAGGATTAAGTCAATTGAAATTTTGGTTCCATACATGATGTTTTCACAAGCACGATCCCAAGGGTCTGGTCTTGAAAGATGCATCACAAGTATTGTCATGTTGGCCTTATGCCCATAACCAGTTTGAGGATGAAATTTTCACTAAAAATGCTCAAGACTGGGATGAGGTGGTGGCAAGAGTGGATGACCCCAGAGAAACAAAGTTCAAGGCCATGAGTTGGGAAGAGAAAATGATGTCCTTGGAGCAATAAGTGCAAGAAATTCTCATCACTAGATAAGAAAGGGTAACATTCGAATAGGCTGAGACAATGGAAGCTCCCTAGGAAGCCCCTGTACATAACTGGAATTTTCTCGAAACTCCAGGTGCACTGGAAAGAGAGATGCTCTTGATCCAACATGCTTAGCAAATGATGGATCTGGCGTCGAATGATCCAATCCTCTTAACAAATGTTCTGACCAGTAACCCAGAAGAGAGCCCAACAGGGGTAGGCGGCTCTGATATCACAGACCCCGATAACATCAACAGGTTAGATGACCCTAAATCCACATTGCCGCCATTCGATTCACCAGCAGGTGTGACGATTCAATTAGAGACCAGCCAGGTGTTAGTCGAAACAAGTGCACCTAACCCTCTGACCAAGTTCATAAATATATACAATGATGATGAGAGCCCGGAGGCATCTCAGGAAACCTTTGTTCATGTAGAAGAAGAAAAGGGAGCTGAGGAAAAAACACCTCTTGTTCTTGATGTTCAGTGTCGAGAGGACACACGAGAAGGGAAAGGAGTCGAAAGTGGCCTAGACACAGAAATGCCCGATGTGTCGAAGAATCGGACAGTTAGTCCCAAGGACAAGTCAGGATTGGACGAGTCAAAATAAAGATCCCCGCAGAAGGACGTCAACGATGCCACAACTAGTATACAAGAAGGTATTGAGATCCCTCCTGACACATCTATTCCACTTGATACTCAGGTCTCCGATAAACAACGGGAAGAAGCCGGGCCTTTGGAGAAAAATAAGGAGGTTCAAGATTCTGATCTTGAACAGATATATACCATTGGCATCATGGGAAACACGCTCACATGGGTTGACCAATAGATACCAGAGTTGGTAGATGAGGTGGCAGACATATATGCAATCTCCTATGACCAAAAGAGGAAGGCCATTGTGTAAAGGACTACTAAGAAGAGAAATATTACCGTAAACCATTCCATTTTGGTTACCACAGAGAAAAACTTGATCAACATAGTAGACGCTTGCACGTCTGAACTGATAGGTGTGGGAAGAACCCTCTCTGATGCTGCCCAGGATAGGTTTAGGAGGGATGAAAGAGAACTAGCTGATACTCTGAAGGAACTAGAACACTTGCACCATCTTGTTGAGTATTACAAAGGTGCCACATAGAGTGCGACATATTTGAAGAGTGAGTTTTTAGGAGTTTATAACGAGTACAAGAAAGAAAGAAACCTATTAACCAAAAATATAATTGAATTCAAGGAGGACACTCTCATGGCCCTCGTAGCATGCAAGGAGATGGAACGATGGCATGAAAGAGCGTTGCAAGCGGTGGAAAGACTCGAATACATTGAGGTAGTCTAGCAGGGTCGAGAAAAGGCAGAACATGACATTCGGATGATAGGAAAAAGTAGCCTCGTTCGCATGAAGAGATCCACAGAATACAGGACTAAGATTTCCCAGGACCCACATTGAGAGATCCAAGAATAATATGCCAAGTGCCAGAAGCATTGGGATAAAATTAATAAAGTAATGAAAGATATCAAGCTCCCCGAGTTCGGTACCCCAAGCGAGTTTATAGACATAAGAGACGTGCTCAAGGTGTATGCCGAAAAATACTCCCTATGGACCGAAGAGTGCACAAAGGTAGCCAATGTGAGGCTGGGACAGGTGCAACAATTTACAGAACACTCAATCAGAGCTAAAACCATGTTGCAACAGTTAAATTCCACCTTGGTAAAGTACTGAGTGCATGCAGCGAACATGATAGGGATATATGTGGCCCCAATGGAACAACACAGATTCCCGTGGGCCCAGACTTGTGAAGAACTATTCATCAATTGGTCTGAATATGAAAGGAGTCATCCTTTCAAAGAAATATCCTAGGTGAACTGATCAAGAAACTATTATGAGATAATGCCACGTGGAAACTTTTGTTTGGTTAAAACTATATTTAGTCGTTAAACTTCGGTTAAGATTGAGATTATAAATAAAGGCCTCGACCAATTAATAAAGGTCGATGGTTTGTTGTAAGAACGATTTTCTTTCTGGCTGTTAAGAATTATTTTGAAGCTACTATGAATTTAGAAGTCCTTCTGGACCAAAGAAAAAGTTATCTTTATCAAATTCATGCGTGATTGATTTTGAAGAAGAATTATTTCCTATTCATTTTTATGAGCATATGTAACAAGTAAGATCTATCGAATATATTGTCATGTTAACTGGCGCAATTGATTTGTTGTTCTTTTCTTTAAAGATGAAGATGATGAATTGTTGTGCGAATTGTGAGATGAATGGTAGTGGTAGATGAATTATTTTCTTACCATCTATCTTGTTTCATATGTGTTTTTCTGGTAGTTAGTAATCTCAAGCAATGATTGGATGCTCACATGGTTAATTTATTATTACTAGGCTTGCGATATAGAATTGTCGTTTGCATGTTTGAGCAGCGAGTTATCCCTAGCTCAACCTCTTCTCAGTAGTTGAAAATTTATCCTGTTATTTTTCAAGTGGGTTTTTACTGGCTTGCACTTCTCATATCATCCCCCACCCCAAGAGAAAATACAGAAAAGAAACCAGTCCCAACTGAAAGAAAAGCCTTCACCAAAAAACACAAAGCCCATCGATACCTTGGCCAGATCACAAGATCTGGAGAACCATTCCATTTCAAATGCTATAGAGTCTAATTGGGCCTCGGTGGCGGGTTTGTTTCCTGCTGTCGAGTCAAGGAATTTTCCACCCATCAACAGAACTGGCACTAGAAGGAGGGCCTGCGAATGAATGGTTGAATATATATTTTATACAGTATTTCAAGCAACCCATGCATTCATAACAACCCACTTGCATGGCTAGTCAACGCTAAGACAACCCACACACGCTGAGTACTCCAAAAACACGTAACTCACCCCAACCCGAGGAAGAACCGTTTCATCCTGAAATACCTTATGCTCTTCCTCACGAGGAAGTAAACCAAATCAGATGAATCACCAGAATGTATGCCCAACAGATCGATGCATTACCCATAACTCTGATACTTCCTCGAAGAAAACAACAAAGAAGACCGGTGGTTAGCACTCCCCACGAGGTATTTGTTCACTCGATAGAAGACTTGATAGACTTCATGATCACCAAATTTCAAGATTCTCTTGAGCTGATACCCGAAGCCCCAGCAAGCAACGTCTCTGAACAAGGCGATTACTCGGAAGGAGAGGAGTCTAATTCATAATCTGGAAGTATGGAAGGTAACAATGATCCAGAGGAGGAAAGGGAAGTTCCACCTCAAAAAAACCAGCCTTGGTTGGCCGGAGATGCCGTGGCCATCCCCAGATGAATACATAATCTTCCCTGATACCTGGAAAAGTTGCTTCCCAAGTACGATCCCGAAACCTCAGGTTTACCTGAGGATCATATCAAGAAGTTCATACTTGCGATCAGGCTTATGAACGTTCAACATGAAGACGTAGTGCACAAACTTTTTCCCTACACGTTTGAAAATTCAGCTTCCACGTGGTATTTTAATTTGCCAGTAGGATCTATAACCAGTTGGACTAAGTTCCAAAAATATTTTCTAGACAAATTTTCGGAAGAAACTACTACAGGAGACTTGATGGCTGAGCTCTTCATAGCCACCATGACCCCAAAAGAGAGGGTCAAATATTTCAATCAAATGTTCAGGACCATTTTAAACAGATTCTAACCCATGACGAAGCCTACTCAGGAGTTGCAAATTCAGGTTTATGCCAACGCGCTTTCGAATTCTATTTCTATGTTTGTAAAAAGGGTCACCAAGCGAACCCTTGAGGAAAATTTTGAGGAGGCCAAGACAATAGAATTCCAGATGAAAGGATGTAAGGAAAGCCAGGCCTCTTTAGTAAAAAAATAAAGTCAGCTACCGCCCAGGAGAGGATTCCTTCTGACTAGGCCACCGAGGAAACCGACTAAACAAACTCCTGACAAGGGTGATGCAAATATAGAGGATCTACAATGCATGGTTAAGAAGTTATTAAACGAGATTGTAGACATGAGAAGAGGCGCAGGAGAGGGAAACCAAGGAGATGGAATCCCTATAAACCTTTCTTTAAGAGAAACCAGCCTTTCAAAGCAATTTAACCTCCCCCTGCTAACTTAAACATTGACCTAGGGAATATGGCATCCAATTCTTTCTGTACTTATCACCAGAAAAATCACTCTGAGAGGGAATTCCCCCAGTGGGTTCATGCCATGAATTTGATGGCCAATCACTTTCTGGATGAAGTTTCCCTAATTGAAAAGCCGAGTAGTTCGGCCATGGATATTGCCGACTAGAAAGAAGTTGACCCACCATGAGACACATCCATGCTGATATGGGATCCTGACTTAATATTGCCTTCGAACAATCTGTTTAAGTCTCGAGAACAACCCTTGGAAGTTTCAGTAATGTAGACACGTAGCACAGGTCAACCCAGCTCGAGAGATATCGATATCACCCAGGCCTTGCAAATTAAATTAAATCCCAATCGCCCGAAAACATCTCTCGCCCCCAGTAAAAAGCCTATAAGTATTCATACCCAGGAATCCCCTAAACTGGAGTACAACGTAGTAGAATATTTAAAGAAGATAAAGGCTAATATATAGGTTATGGACATATGTAGGATTCCTCAACAGAAAGACTTTATGTTGCAAACTTTGATCTCGGTAGCAGACCCGATGACCGGAAATGGTCATAAGAAGAACATATCCCAAACAGATTCGGCCAGCAAGCCAAAAATACCTACACCAACAATAGGAAGGAAAGACCTTTTGTCCCACCTTTCCTTTTAACATTTGAAGTCTTCAAAAAGAATCTTCACAACTGTTTGGTGGATTCTGGGGCATCTTCTAATGTGATGCCCATGGCCATTTGTAATAAATTAGGTGTTGTCCCTCTCAAGAGTGATGAGCATGTAATACAGCTAGACCAGACCCAGGTTAAGGTCATGGGAGAACTCAAAGATGTGATGATGAGGATAGAGACACACCCTAATTTTGTGCAGGTGATTGAAATCATTGTTGTAGATATCTCTGAGGCATATGGGATTTTGTTGAGACGGGATTGGTCTGAGAAGATAAAAGGATATTTCAGTACAGACTGGGCACACCTTTGGCTACCCCTGAAAGGATACAAGAACATGATCATAATTGATAGGGAGAGATATCTGAAGCACATAGTCACTGACCTAGAAACCCCAAACGAGCCAGCATCTACCGATTTCCCCATATTGGGAAATTATTCTTGTGATTTCCACTTCGGTAACTTTTCTCCTCTCCTATCCAATGTTCCGCTTACCCAAAACTCCGAAGTGATTTTTCAGAATCGCCGATACCAACAAAAGATTCTTTATTCTGTCACAACCCCACACTAGGACTTGTGGAAAAAGAAATCAGAGAGAAAAACATTGGTGATGGAAAACAAAGGAGCAACTGTGGTCAGGAAATTTGGACCCTCCACTTTGATGGATCTAAGTCACAAGAAGGGTCAGGAGCAGGGTGCATCCTCATCGATCAGAAGGGTAAACATCATTTCTTGTCCTGTAGGCTAGAATTCAAATGTACCAATAACATTGTTGAGTATGAAGCTCTAGTTCAGGGGTTAAAGAAAGCCATAGATATGAATGTCAAGGAATTAAAAGTTTTTGGAGACTCCGAAATTGTTATTAGACAAGTAAGAAATACTATACATTGCAATTCACCCCATCTTAAGAACTACCTGTTGGAGTTAATTCACACATACCTAGGATTTCTTTTTCCTAAGGTTTTTATTTGTTTATTAGTCATAATTAGTCATTATATAGTCTCCTATATTTTAGGAGAGAATATTCCTCTTGGAGAATATTCTCTTTCAGTTCACACTTCAGTTTGACTAGTTGAGTTGAGTTTAGATGTTGCATTGGGATCATCAGCACACAACATTGGGATCATCACCATGCTAATTAGACCTTTCCTTGGTATCATCACCAAAGTGGCACATTAGACTTGATTCCTTGATTGAACTCCTCACTACTTTCTGTTCAGTTAGTTAACTGAAGACTAGTTGACTAGTTAACTCAATTAGGTGGCAGTTCACTCCCGTAACTACCTGAGAGACTAGAATAGGTGGTAGTTCACTCCCGTAACTGCTGGTGTGTGTCCAGATCACTCTATACCACCACTATGGTGACTTGGTTCACCTCCTGTCGAACTCATTGAGTTATACAGAGTATATCATGTGTAAATTATTTATTATTCATAATGGTTAATGAGAATTCTTTCCATTCTTTCTCTCCTTCTTCTTCTTTTTCCAATTCTCTCTGCAAACGTGTGTATCATTGTTTAGCTAGATATATTTTGTGCAGGTTCAACACATTTACATGGTATTAGAGCCAATAGAGCGCTAAGAAAAAGCTACACCAAAAAAAAAAATTGCAGGTACAAAAGATTGAAGACAACGGAAAGATGGAATTCCAAAAAGAATTCATTCTTACACCTTACAACTATTTTGCATGGAAGGAGAAAATAACCATACATCTCAGATATAGAGGGGTGTATATATTAACCATGAATATAGATACAGAGCCGAAATCAGCCATAGAAAAATCCAAGTACTTAAATCGCATGGATGAGGCACTCAGAACAATTTGCAGTCTTATTTCTCCCAATCTCCTTTTTCATATATCTTCCTATAAGACTCCCAATGAAGCCTGGACCATATTGGAAGGGCTCTTTAGAAAATAGGATGAGATGAGGGGACACATGCTGGAGGTGGATCTACTCACATTGGATCCAAAAATCTTCGAGAATATCCAAGATTTCCTTACAAAATTCAAGGATTTACTGTCGCAACTCAAAGCTTGCGGGGTTGATAAATCGAAGGAGGAGAAACAAATGGTTCTCACCAGTCTCTCCAAGCTTGGTCTTGAATTCTTAGTATTCATATCTATGTTCCATACTGTCATATTCACCTCTGGAGCCACCTGGAAGATGCCTTCTCTTAAGGACTTTATCGAATCCCTGACACAAGAGCAAACCAAGCTCATCAACATGGGCGCAATCAAAAACCCAAGGGTGCATGCACTCACTGTGCATGATGGCAGCCAAAAATATCAGAAATCTAAAGATAAATATAAGCAGAAAGCTCATGCACATACGAAGAAGGAAGGGTACACAAAACCCTTCACCGATGCCTCCGGATCCAAAGGAGAAAAGGGAAGAAAAGGAGAGAAATGCACATACTACCACAAAGGATTCCATTCGGAATTTACATGCATGAAAAAATAAATAGATCTGGTGTCTCAGATACTTCAGCAAAACAACCTTGGAGATCGCATCCCCGAGGGTGCAAAGAAGAAGAAGCCAGAAGATCCGAATTCCAAGAAAGGCAATTCTGGCCATGCCTTGATTGGAATCAACTCCTCTCCCAATGCTTGGATCGTAGATTTAGGAGCATCACATCACATGGCTACCTCAGAAGTAGTCTATTCTTCTTTGGATTCTTGCAAAGGTCCTCCTATTCTGATGGGGGACAACTCTTCTGTCAAAGTCATCAACAAAGGAAGGATTGAACTCACCAACGGAAGCTTCGAGAATGTGTTGCATGTTCCCAAGCTTTCTGTCAACCTTCTCTCTGTGTATCAAATGACAAATTCTGGCACCAGAAAGAAATTCGTATTCACACCAAATTTTGTGGACATCTATGACATGAAAACCATCTCCAAGGTTGCTACCGATGAGGTAAATCATCAGTCTAGATTGTATACATTTTCTAAATTCATTGAACCTGATTATGCTTTATTGCTTACTCACGCTGATGAAAGTAGTAGGATATGGCACGAAAGGTTTGGACATTTGAATTTCAGATACATGCAACAACTTAGCAAGCACAGATTAGTTGATGGTCTACCAGACATCCATTTCCCCAAGGGAGTATGTGAAGGATGTGTTCTCGGAAAACACCCTCAAGAGAAATTTGAGAAAGGAAAGTCTCAGCGAGCTTCTGCACCTTTAGATCTGATCCACAGTGACCTCATGGGTCCTTTTCCGCATCCATCGATCAACAAAGTGAGGTTTGTTCTCATTTTTGTTGATGATTTCTCACGTTTTACTTAGATCTACTTTCTCAGGAAAAAATCCAAGGTCTTTCAACACCTCAAAGATTTCAAAGCTTTGGTTGAGACACAATCCAGAAAGAAGATCAAAGTCCCTCAAACTGATAACGGGGCAGAGTATGTGAATCATGAGATTCATAATCTTTTCCATGAGGTAGGGATTCAGTTGCAACATACAGTTCCCTATACTCCGCAACAAAACGGAGTTGCTGAGTGGAAAAACAGATCTCTAAAGGAGATGGCATATTGCATGCTGCATGCAAAGTCACTACCACAGAGACTATGGGCCGAAGCACTTAACTGTGCAACATACATCCAAAATAGATCTCCTCATAGATCTGTCAAGGATAATACCCCCTACGAGTCTTGGAGTGGCCTCAAACCGGAAGTGGACCACTTTCATATTTTTGGTTCACGTGCATGGGCCCAGATTCCCTCTGAAAAGGGGAAGGCACTTGATCCACAGAGAACTGAGTGCATTTTTGTTGGTTACCCCAATGGTGTGAAGGGATATCGATTTATTGATCTTTCCTCAGACCGAATCATCATTGAGCGTAGTTTCCAATTTGAGGAAAGTGCCTCGCATGTACCTCAGCAATCGCATGAAGACACCTTCACTCTTCCAACTGTCCGAGATGATGAGCATGCACATGCTGAATCTTCTTCAGATGAGAGTTCTGATTAAGAGGACTCATATGATTTAGATTCAGAGTCATTACAGTCAGATGCAGAGTCAGAGCATCCAGATGTAGTTGCAGAACCAGAGCAGAGGCCCAAGTGGGCACAGACTACTCTTCAGGATGCAGGGGATCTCGTTGGTGATCCAACTGATACTAGGAGGACTCGATCTGATTTTGAGGAGCCTCCTATTTCACTCACTGCCACTAAACCATTGCCTTCTAGGCATCTTTTCTTGGTTTAGTCTTTAGATCCACAGTCTTATGGCAAGGCTGCTAGAAATCCCTTTTGGGAATCCGCCATGCAGGAGGAGTACGACTCCCTCCTCGAGAACCAGACTTGGGATCTGGTTCCCCTTCCTTCTGGGAGGAAACTTGTCAGATACAGATGGGTCTACAGGACCAATAGCACAACAGATGGAAATATAAACAGATACAAAGCCAAGCTTGTCGCCAAAGGCTTTCAGCAGGTTCATGGTATTGACTATGATGAGACCTTCGCTCCAACAGCGAAGATGGATTCCATTTGATTGGCCCTTGCCATTGCGGCAGCCAAGGGATGGGAATTCCATCAGATGGACGTGAAGAATGCATTTCTTCATGGTGATCTCTTTGAGGAGATCTACATGGAGCAGCCCCAAGGATTTATGTAGGACTCATCTTTGGTCTGTCGACTGAAGAAGTCACTTTATGGCCTCAAGCAGGCTCCACGGGCATGGTATGCCAAGATGGACTCCTACCTGTTGTCATAGAACTTTGTACATTGTAAATCAGACCCGAATTCATACATGCTCAGGATGGATGATTCAGTTCTACTTTTAGTTCTGTATGTCGATGATTTGTTGATCACCGGTTTCTCGACTTCAGCGATAGCTGCAGTCAAGATGATTCTTCATGACATGTTTTTGATGACGGACATGGGTCCACTACACTTCTTCCTTGGACTTGAGATCAGTCAGGATGCATCAGGCATCAAACTGTCTCAAGCCAAGTATGCATGAGATCTCCTTGAGAGATTTCACATGACAGACTGCAAGTCTTCTCCGACTCCTTTCCTATCAGGAGTCAAACTTGCAGATGGCGGGGAGACTCCACTGGTTGACAAAACACTGTATAGACAACTAGTGGGGAGCTTGTTATATCTAACACACTCCAGACTAGACCTCTCATATGCAGTTGGCACAGTTTCCAGGTTCATGTAGGAATCACATGAGCTACATTGGAAAGATACAAAGCGTATCCTTCGATACGTACAGGGCACCATCACCTTTGGGATTCATTATGGAGCAGACTCTACATTAGATCTCATTGGGTTTACTGATTCCGATTGGGCTAGTGATAGCATTGATTGCAAGTCCACATCTGGTTACTCACTCAGTCTTGGTTCTAGGCCTATTTGTTGGTCGAGCAAGAAGAAATATGCCATTGCTCTATCTTTATACAAGGTAGAGTACAGAGGGGTAGTTAACATAACCATTCAGGCTATGTGGCTACACCATTTTCTCATTGATTTGGGCATTCGGCTTCATCGGTTGATCGTCATATGGTGTGACAACCAGAGCACTCTGAAGTTCTGCAGAGATCCAGTTCAGAGGCAGTGGACGAAGCACATCGAGATCTACATGCACTACATTCGGGACTTAGTACATGAGGGGATCATCGACTTACAGCTCTGTCCTTCAGTAGAATAGACAACCAACATTTTCATCAAGACCTTCACTGAGCAGAAGTTCCATTATCTCTGAGGTCGTCTTAGAGTGAAGGACACAGTTTCTTAGCAACTGTAGTTATTCTTTTTACATACATTGTACCTTGAGGGGGGGTTATTCCCATGAGGTTTTCCCTCTTTCTTCACTTTATTTTCAGTGTATCTTTTGTACTTGGGTACCTAACATGGCCTCGTTGCTGGGACCCAATCTTTATTTTCACCATAGTGATGTTCAGGGGGGGTGTTGGAGTTACTTCACACACACCTAGGATTTCTTTTTCCTAATGTTTTTATTTGTTTATCAGTCATAATTAGTCATTATCCAGTCTCCTATATTTTAGGAGAGAATATTCCACCTGGAGAATATTCTCTTTCAGTTCACACTTCAGTTTGACTAGTTGAGTTGAGTTTAGATGTTG